>CAJNOL010001057.1:57826-83121 GCA_905250125.1 Rotaria sordida | reverse complement strand
TTGCCTTGCATTTTCTCATTTATTTGTTGGAGAACTTTCTTATTATAATTACCAAGACCCATTATCCAAAAATCAGTGATCATTGATTTGTAATCGGTAGATAAACGTTCTAATTCAGACGTTGGATAAATTTGAGGTTCTCCATCCGTTAGAAAGATGATTGTTTGTCGAAGACTATTGCATGTTGAATCATTCTTGATTCCGTCCAGCGTTTCGATAAGCTTAGCAAATGCAACTGAAAAGTTAGTACCTTGACCACACATTGACATCGGTATATTAAGCCGATCCATATCAATGTGATTTAGTTTTTCTCGATTATAAATTCGTGTCGCACTATTACCAAAAACAATAATGGTCATTTGATCAGTATGACATACTTTTTGAATTCGAATGTGAATAAATTCTCTTACAGCTTTAAGCAAATGTTCCCATGGACTCAAATCTATTTGATGAGAATCACTCGTTGTAGTAGTAGTCATGCTGCTCGGTATCAATAGACGAGATATCTGTTTAAAAATTGAATCATTCATAGAACCGGAATGATCGAGTAGAAGAATAAAATGATTGACTGGAATTCCATATATAGGTATAGGGCGTTTTTTGAGTTTCTCGAATTCTCGGATCACCAAAATCGCAATTCGTATGAGCATTTTTGAAATCTAACCATGTCTGTCGTCCATCTCTACTAGTAACAATAGGATCTTCATCTTTGATTATTTCACACCATACTGTCGATGCTTCATTGATTATTTCATATCGTACGCCACCCATACTTCGAATCTGATGACCAGATTGACATCAATGTCTATTCTCTTCTTGACCCACAGGCGTAGCATTGTCCAATCGATGATCAATATTACATAAACGCTTACAACAAGGACACTTTTCTTGACAGCCATGTACTTGAATAAGTTGTCGTTCTCGCGTATTACGGCAACTGTTTTCAATAAAAGTAGTCATGCAATTTGGTAGGGTTTGTTCCATGGTTGTTTTTTAATTGATGATTTTATCGAGAAAAAAGTCAATGTAAGTGATCGTATACGTTTCAAATATTGTCTTCATTGAACAAAATATATCTTTCAGTTGATCGCTTAATTTCGGTATATTATTGATAATTTCTTGTCCCTTCGATTGAACTATATAAGTCAAACCATTTTTAATAGTTATCTGCGTCGAAATAGATTCACCTGAAAGATATTGATAAAGAAGTGTAGCCATACATAATTTCTTATCGAATAGATTCTGATCAGTATCGTTACTCGATGGTTCGAATAGATCATCGACAAAAGTCAATGAATCTCCATCTTTTAATCTCAATGCAATTTTGATTGCTTCTACGATGCGAAAGAATTCCGTTACTATTTCTAAATGTGAATTCATCCTGATGTTGCGCTGTTGATGGATTATTGTTTTGATTTTTTCCCATTGTTGATTAAATCGTTCGATAATTACTTGTATTGGATAGAGAACATAGCGCAGAAGCCAATCATTTGTAGCTTCGTACACTTGATCATCGAGCTGGGTGTGGGTGTGGGTGTGGGTGGACATGGGGGTGTGAATCTGGGTTCTTCTTCAAATACATCCACACCCACACCCACCCAATTGTTTTTTGATAGAAATATCAGATGCGGACATATAATCAAATAAAAATCTTTTACTTGATTAGAGTTTTTTATGAGACTTAATTTTATGTATATGTCAGAGAAACATGTGTCTCTTTTTAATAAAATACAGATTATTAAGTGATATCTGCCTATTCTTAGTTATGTATCTGTTTAGCTTATTTGTTTCATAGAAAGTTTTTCATTTTAAAAATTTTTGGTTTTTTTTCATTATATTTTTTTTTACACTACTTTGCGTTCGCTCAGTTGTCGTAGTTCAACTCAGTGCATATAAAGTATCGATCAACCAAGTATAAACTATTCTGCTTTTCATGGATTAGTTGATTATGAACTGTGATAGTTATGATTATTGCATGTATGATACTTTGCATCGAATTTTCTGTTTTAAATAAATAAATGATGTTTGAATATGTATTTATAGATCGAATATAAAAAAAACGAGTTGTTACAGTGGAAATAGGCTCTTATTTTTCTTTGATCAAAACTTTGTAATGAAATTTTGCAAATTGTTTTTTATCTTGCATGTTTGAGTCGAATAACGACGCTTTGATTAAAAGTACACTAGTGTGAAACTTGATTGGATTTTGACAACAAACCCTCTTGTTTTAATTACAAGATGGCTATTTGTTGTTATTGAACACTTCTGCTAATTAAAACTTTGTTACATTCTTATTTGAACTAGTATATATATATGCATAAAAGTGTTGAATTATATCAGTCTGTAGAATATTAAGATTGATTTCAATGGTGGATTTCTTTCGAATCATTTAGATTACGGGCCTTGATTCTCTGTACGTGATGGTTAACATTGAGCTAACGTATTTAGTTCTCTATGCGCCCAAATGTTTTCTCGAGAGTTATTAGGAGCAACTAAATGCTGCTTTTCTCTATAATGTTTTAGTAGCTGTCACAACTTTATTCCGTTGTAACGCTAGTGGTATAACTGTAGCTGGTACAACCGCCGTTTCGGATAGCAGCTCACAGAGACTCAACCAGCCATCCGATGTAACTGTTGATTCGGACGGTACAATCTACGTCAGCGATCGGTATAACCACAGAATCCAGAAGCGGGTTCATGGTGCAACCAATGGTAAAACAGTGGCTGGTCAAGCCAACTGTACTACTGGTTCTGGAGATGCCTTTTTGCAAGCTCCTCAATGTGTAGTCGTCGATTCTGACGCAAATCTTTATGTGCCAGACACTTTGAATCATAGAGTTCAATTATGGCCAAATGGTGCTTCTTTTGGTATAACGATCGCCGGAACAGGTTAGGAAACAATAGAATCACTAGTTCTGTATGACAAAGAAAGCAGGAAAGTTTTATTGCCTGACTTTATGGTCATCAGCGATGATTTCATGTTTTGAAATAGTGAACATGTATATGAGTACACATATAGAGTCAGTGGTCCTAATTCTGCCACAAAATTTTTGACTATGGAGTGGTTGATTTATAACTCGACTAGTTATCATCGTACAGGACTAATCATTATTTTCCTGAACAGAGTGAATATGTCTGCATCGATCCATATATATATTTGATCATATAAAAAGCAGTCTCTGGTCCATACGAACCATAACAACACTAGTATGGTCGAATTTTTTCCAAATTTTCACATGCTGATAATTGTGCCGTTAAGGATATGCTTTTGCTTCTATCTCTTCCATTCCTACGTCAAATAGAATGTTTTCAACATAGAACAAGATTTTATGAACAAGATTACGGAAAAAACGAATTGTACATAAAATCTTGTACTATGTTGAAAACATTCTATTTGACGTAGAAATGGAAAAGGTAGAAGCAAAAAATATCTTCAACGACACAATTAGCAACACTTGAAAAATTGAAAAAATCTCGACCCTACTAGTATTATTATGGTTCGCATGAAACAGAGGCTGCTTTTTGTATGATCAAATATATATGGATCGATGTAGACATGTTTACTCTATTTAGGAGACTAATGGTTAGTTCCGTACCATGATAACCAGGGTGTGGGTGTGGGTGTTAATATGAATGTGGATGCGAATATGAATACTTATTCCATTCAAATTCACACAGACATTCACTAAAGACATCTTTCCTCGTTCAAATTTCTTGCTTTACATGTCTATACATTGAGTTAAGCTGTATCAATTTAAGCAAGAAGCTAAATGAACGAAAATTGAGATCGGCTTAAGAAATTACAAATCGAACCGATCCCATTTCTGTTGTATAATACATGAGAGTCTTTCATATGAGATGTGTAGTGTTTATATTTCTGTTGACAGGTGTTAATGGTTCATCGAATAATCAACTAAATTTTCCATTTGATGTAGCACGTGATCCGAATTCTGGCGCACTGTACATATCGGATTCTTGGAATCATCGCATTATGAGTTATTTTGTAAATGCATCATCCGGTACTGTAGTTGCTGGTGGTAGTGGACCAGGAACAAATAATTCACAATTAAACTATCCTATCGGTATCTATTTGGACTTACCATCGAATAGTTTATTCATTGCCAATTATAATTCTAATAATGTTGTTCGTTGGATACTAGGTGCCAGTAGTTGGACACTAATTGCAGGTAGCCGCAGCGGTGCCAATGGTACTTCGTCAACATTGCTCTATCGTCCACTTGATGTTACAGTCGATTTTATGGGAAACGTTTACGTAGCTGATGCATTTAATCATCGAATTCAGTTTTTCCTAGCTGGTTCATTGAATGGTACAACAATTACTGGCGTTAGTGTAACTTTTGGTTCTGACTCTTTTCACCTTTATTATCCATATGCTGTAGCACTTGATTCACAACTGAATTTGTACGTGTCAGACTGTCTTAATCATCGAATTCAAAATTTCTACTCTATTGAAAAACATAACAATTTCATTATCTAATAACCTTCACAAAAATATTTAGATTTATGTATCAGTTAAAATTTCATGTATGAAACATTTATGAAATAAAACGTTTCTCTTCGGATTCTATCATTGACTTTTTGCTATCATTCTCATTAATTCTACAAATTACCAGAACATACGATGCACGGTTTCATTCAATATTGGAAATGTGCTCTATGCAATCGAAAAGCATCTCTTGTAATCTAGAACAAATGACATATAGCGAGATTGAAGAACAGTTAGATAGATATATATGGTGATATTTTGTTAAGATCTGTCATAAAAATCATTTTCTTTGAATTCCTAACGAGAATCATCTATTTTTATTTCGAACTTTCCACAAGTTATACTCACCATAATCATGAAACAGGGTGTGGGTGTGGGTGTGGGTGTGAGTGTTCCTCTTCTGTTTGATTCACATCCACACCCACCCACACCCATCTGGATCCTTAGTGTTGGATCTGATCGGAATCCGATTGAATCTCATCGTATGACCAGAGTGGCCTCTACTACTGGGATAAAATGATAATTCGTACTCAAATAAGAAAATACGATCCATTATCAGATTCATTCACCTGGATAAGACGCATGAAGAATGTAGAAATAAATGAAATTTTAGTCCTCTGTAAAATTCTTTTCAATGTCCTTATTTATGGTTCTCTAGATCATAATACCTTAGAGCAGACTATAATTGCAAGAGCTTCTATTATTATCGAGCTTTATCCAGTCATTTTGATCCGTTCATTTGAACATACAACACACTTTTCTTATTCTTTGAAATCATCATATAAATAAATATACTCAAATATTACATAAAACAAAACTAACATTCAACAAAAAAAAAGGCTCCTCTTATGATAAATATCAATAATTTTGTTTGATCAAATGCATTCCAAAACTAATAGAGAATCGTAATTTTAAAAACGCGAAGCATATCCCTAGTCGATGTACTTGAAGGCAAATACTTGGACAAGCACTAAGTCAGTAATGTCACTTGGCAGGAAGGAAAGCACATTAACAACTAACGTTCTGCAGGAAAAGAAGACGACTCAATGAAGAGAAGAAAGCGAAAATATATTATATATAGACGAGGAAGAAGACAGTGTATGCCTTCATCTCCTAACATTTTTGCAGATTTAGATATAGAGCTATGTTCTCTTTACGGTAACGAGCTTTTAAACAGCTCTGAGTTAAGTAATTCAGCGAAAAATTAAGAAATCTCTTTAAGTAATTACTTGTCTAGTACTTGTTACTAGTACATCGCCTAGGGTGACAACTCAAATTAGATCTGCAAGTGGATGGAAAGGTGTATACATCACGCAATAAAATAAGTAACAGTGTTGCATTTCTAAGATAGAATAGACAGGTTCGTAATCGACCGTGAACGGAGAAATACGATGTTTTGCATGACTCAGTATTTCAATCATATATCTCCATGACCGTATCTGAAGATGCATGATCGCATAAGGATCAATGCGAAGTAAACAGGCGACCATATACGGTATCGTGATACTAAGCCTTGTAAATAGCCAAAATACGATTGTATACGGGAAAATATGGAAAGTATACGGCCATTTACGGGTGTGTCCGGATTAATTCTTATTTTTCGTTCTGAATCGTCCTCATTCTGGTTTTCTGCATATAACCACTTGAGGAAGTGAAAGTCGTTCATGTCATGCATACGCAGTGTTGTATCACGTGCCATCTTCTCCATGCCGTTTTGATGTGCATATGTGCCAATGTCACGTGCAAATTGCACAACTTTTGATGATCGAGGTATTCTTTCTTGTTCATATTCACGAAATATAGCATTAATCTTCGATGGACCATGTTTCTTGTAGGCAGCAGTAAGTGCCCAAGCATCTTCCAGTGCTTGCGCAGCACCTTGTGCCGCATATTGTAACATCGGATGAGCTGCATCACCCAACAATACTAATCGACCACGACTCCATTTGGATAATGGATTTCGACTAGAAAGAAATATGATAATAAACATATGAATGAAAGAAAGAATGAAAAGATAACTAACTCATAAACTGGCCATCGAAAGTTGGTCTGAAGTAGTTCAAGAGCATTTTTTACATGTTCACATCCGACACCAAATGTCTCATTGAGTTCTTCTTTGGTTCCCCATCGATCTGTATCATCGGGCAATCGCTTTGATTTGAATACAGCTGCCTGATTGAATAGTTCACCTCGTCGAATTGGATATTGTACTAAATGCATATTAGGTCCCATCCAAAATTGAACATTTTCAAGACCAGCTTCTTTTGAGACTTGATCGATTTTAATAGTACCTCGATAGGTAACATATCCAACACTAATTGGTGGGCCATCATCACAAACAAATTTTCGTAAAGATGACCAAAGACCATCAGCTGCAACGACCATATCACAATCGTAACGCATTCCATCTGCACATTCGACCATTATCGATTTTGGTCGTTCATCGACACTCGTTACCGTACGATTTGTTTCCATTGTTACCATAGAACTTTCCAAACATGCTTGATGAAGAGCTTGAAAAAGATCAGCTCGATGTACAACTATATATGGATAGCCGAATGTTTTAATAAATTTTTTACCTAAATCAATACAAGTAAGACGTTCACCAGATAGAGCATCCATCCATACAATTTGTTTCGGAAAAACAGCATTAGCTTGCACTTTTTGTAAGATTCCAAGCCGATCAAGTAGACGACTACAGTTCGGTGCTAACTGCATACCAGCACCGACTTCACCTAATTCCGTATTTTTCTCTAATAATCTTACTCGTATTCCAGCTCGAGCAAAACTAAGAGCTGTTGCCATACCACCAATACCACCACCTACAATTAATATAGCTACTCGACGAGCATTCGCTAATGGATGTTGTATTTGAGTATTCATTAGAGTATCAGGACCTTTGAATATTCTTTCATTACGAAAATTTTTGAAGAAAAGTTGATAATCCCTTTCAGCAATTTCGGCATACATTATTGCAAAAAGACGAATTTCGTCGATCAATTGCCGTTGCTTGACATAAGAATTGAGTGATGTTTGTATAGCTCGAGTACAACAATCGGCATTGTTTTCTATCATTAAATTTGGCACATCTTGCATCGAACATACAGTGATTGGCGGTTGACAATGTAGATGAGCTGTAATAATAGCCAATTGTTCGGCAAGTATCATCAGACTCTTAACACTATCAATCGATTGCCAATCGATTTCATGCATCCTATGTTCAACTTTCAATGATCCAATGACTGAACATTGTTTTTGAAGTGGAAGTGGTTCCAATTGATGAGACTGTTTTATATCATGACTGATCTTCCGTATTAACATGTTTTTGCATGGTAATAAAACACTTCTGATATACTGTTGAGCAAAGACTTCAAGTATTTCACTTATTTCATTATCACTAAAACATTGGCGATAAGCAATAAGTGCAAGATTGGCTGCTAAACGTTTGAGATCCCATGTAAATGGAGCTAATTTCTTTTTGTGTTGTCGTACACTGAATACACGTTCACCACTTATATCATCGAGATAGTAATGAAATTGACCAATATGCAAATCACCATGAATAAGAGTCGGATCGGTTACTTCAAATTTTTCACTCTCATATTGATTATCTTCGTAGAAGAGAGCAGCATTATTCTGATAGAATACAATAGGATTTGCAGCAATACGTCGAAAATAAACATGCCAAGCTTTTGTTTCATATCGTTTACCTGCCATCTGGTATTTGGCAAACATACGAGCAAGATGTTCGAGACGTTGAATATCATTAATTTCGAGAATTTCATTGATCGATGTCGCACTGTGCATGCGGACATATTTAAAATTATCTCTCAATGAACTATGTTCTTCCATTGTTATTGCGATGGGAGTATTTTTATTTATCAAGTTGACACATAAATGGTTTATTATCGCTCTTTATATATATATATATATATATCAATTTTTTTCGATAGAAGAGCGACGACGACCTTGATTCACTACCGCTATTTCGTCAGGTTTTACCAAGCAACATGAGTTAAAGCGGAAATGATGAGATGCATGACTTTTGAGGACAATTTGATTACATTAGTAATGAAGATTATATCATACAATAAAAAATGTACTATTCCGATTTTTTTTCCTTTTTTCCAACGAGAATGAAAATTTTATACAATAAGCATAGACATGATGTCATGCATGTATGCACATGTTTATGATCTTCCTAAACAAGTATGATGCAGAAAAAACGACACATAGTACACTTTTCCTCCTACGAACTTTGTTCGATTCTTTCCAATTAATTACACTTCCCTCACCTTGACGTGTAATATATACAAAACCCACACAGTATGAGTGACTGTACAATAAAATTGAGAAAGAAAATCACGAGATTTTCACATGACTGCTTTTGGTATTCATATTATAGATTAGTTTGTTAATGCAATGAAAATAAAAATTGAAAATAGTCAATATCAAGAATCTGTCCTGAATAATAAAAAAACTTCGAACTGTAGAAATCGTGAGTAATATTGATGTAAACTAGGGTGTGGATGGGTGTGTGAGTATAGGTGTGGGTACAAAGTAGACTCACACCTACACCCTCTGTTGTTGAAGTTTTTACTTGTACCTTTCCTTTTTCGATACTTCAGTTATGTCAATTTTTCATTAGTGAGTTTACGAAGTCATGCCGGCAAGAATCAATACTGTGTGGAATTCTCTCTAAGCACTTGACTGAATGAAGTTCGAGAAAACCAACATATTTTAGGTCAATGAATCTATAGGAATCAAATTTCATGATTGCTTTTGTTTATTATACTAGACATAATATGAATATTAGAAAATATTATTAATTAACTTATTTCCATATGTTTGCCTTTTACCATACGAGTCTTTCTCGCTGATTATTATCATATTCGATTACTTACCTGTATCGTACACAAGCAATGAAAAACAACCGTGTTGACTTACCAAACGTATCGTGTAAAAATGTCGAGAACGATGGTAAATAACACAAGAGAAATCGATAGAATACCTGTAAAGAGCATAAATAAACGGAAGGAGAGAATGCAATTATAAACCACTGATATAACTTTTTTTCTACATGTATATATTGCAAGTGTATATTTATTTTTACTACTGTACACCAAAGAGTAATGTAGTGAGATTTGTTAACTTACAAGATAAAAAAATTTTACGGATCTATTCTATAAATATGAATGATTTGATTAGTAGTAATGTATGAAGAACGGTTTACATATTAAAAACTATCTTCTTTTTAATACTAGACATAAAGCAGATCTCTGTTACAAAAATAAGATATAAAAGATATGTCTACAACTAAACATTTTTATTCTTTTTTATTTGGTAAATTCATTACAATACTCTCTATCTATTATGTACATTCAAAGAAAAATCAATAAATGCAATTTTCTACACGTTTTTTCTTGAACTTGATTATTAAAATAAAAAACATGAATTTTTTTATATGGTGCGGCCAGCTTGGCTTTAAAATTTCATATCAAAGATCTTTGGAAAGAAAGCATTGACAGACTCGCCGTTTTCGAAAAAGAGTGTGGGTGTGTGTGACTCATCATAACAGATATCTTCACTCACGCTCACACCCACACCCACCCATACCTACACCTCACTACTCCCACACTCTTTTCTATCGAGATCTTATTAGTAGGAAATGCTAAAACAGTAATTCCATTTAATTACTTCTCCACACACTCATGATGTGCTACATTTAGATATAGCAAGATAACTCTCATTACAGGTAATTTTTATTCATCAACTCAACTTCTAAAGTGCGATACGCAAGCTCTTTTTTGACATGGCTATCTTTCGAAGTCTGTCTTTGCTCATGTCAGACAAATTGTAGTCATACATATAGAGTTTCTTCAGTGCTTGATGACGCTTGATTATATCACAGAGTGAATTAACACTCAAATCAGTTATCAACTTGTTTGATGAAAGATATAGTTCTTTGAGAGTGACGTTATCATTCTCAAGTACCTTGGCCAATAATCGAACTCCTCGATCACTTATATCATTTCCAGTTAGCCATAACTGAGTCAATGTTCGATTTGTCTTAAGCATTTTGACAAGATATTCCATTCCCGTATCAGTTATGCCATTCTGTGAAAGGCTAAGTTCTTTGAGAGTGTGATTATTAGTAGAGAGTATCTTGGCAAGATACTGGACTCCCATATCAGACACACAATTATGGAAAAGATTCAATGTTTCCAATGTGTTATTGTCGAGTAAAGCATCGGCAAGAATCGAGGCACCGACTGATGTAATCTTGTTTCCTCCTAAATCAAACAATATGCATTGTTTGTTGATGATGGCCTGTTTGACCACCATCTCTATGTCTTCATCATCCAATTGTTTGGAGCACAAATCTATTTTGGAACGAGGTTGACATTGTGCGATCAATTGCTTGAGTTGTGTTTGGTTTTTATTTTCGTTGAGTTCTGAAAGAAGAAAAATGAGAGGAATTAAACGTCTTTCCTCGTATGAAGACTGATTAATTGAAAACATTTTTGAGAAGTGAATCTGTGAGAAGAAAGTAGAGTCAATTTAGTATCTAATTATATTAAATTGATGAGAAAAGTTTTTGCCAATTTTGAGTCTCAGAGAATAGAAGAAATACCCCTTCGATGAGAGATATTGATCTCACATTTGAATGTTACATACCGATTCTCTTATGATTTTTTTGTGCTGTTTCCAAGTTTCAAAGCGATTCGAACAAATGATGAGCTAGTAGTAGTCATCTCATATATTCGTGATTCAAGATGTTTTCCTACTTATGAATGAATTTTAATATGTTTGCTAACTCTGAAAGGGTTTTCAAAAATATCGAAAGAAGAATATCGATGATTTTCTCATATGAAAATAGTTCATGTCTGGTTATGGTTCAACAGCTTATTTTCGACAATCATCTAAGTTTTGTCAAATGAGATCTAATTAAATGTATCGTAATTGAAGAAATATTTGTTTTACTTACTAGATAATGCTGCATTCGAATGAACAGCAAGTGTCACTGGTTGTATTAATGGTATGGGTGACTCAATTTCTTTCAGTTGAATCACTTTAAGAGCAGGGCCTTGATCGAGACAACCAACAACTTTAAATTGGATAGCAGCAGGAAGAAGTATTTCATCTTCATTTGAAAAAAAGGAATGATTACGAATATCTTTGCCTGAATTGCATTCAATAGTAAACATCGTTCTTGTTTCTGTTTTACCCAGAAATAATTCAGATTGTAGTACATCAATTGAGATAGTACATGAGGAAAATCCCCACCATACAATTTTCTCACCTTTTCGATAGCGATCACTCAAATCTGTTTTAACGCCTCGATAGACAAATCGATGTTGAGATTGTAGACGTGAGAGTGCAGTTAGAATCAATTTGAGATAGAGGTACCATGGATCAAGATTTTGTCTATCTGCTGATCGAAGTGCGGCATTCAAAGCAAAATATAGACATTGTTCGAGTGGTTCCCATCCCATCGAGTAGAGCATAATCGAAGCTGACTCATCTTGTGTCAAACCATCTTCAGGTTTCTTGCATTTTTCTTTGGCCATATAAGCATAATCTTGTACTGCAGGTAGAATAGGAACGAGTGGTTGTACGGCTTCTTCAAGTGACATCAATGGCATTTGATCATAGCTATGAATTGGCGCGAGTATCTCTTGAGGTTCATTATCAATGTCCGAGATGCGGAGAATGCGTTGTGTAATTTCGTCTGTTGCCATGGCAAACACCGAAAATTCTTCGATATTTCTGAAAAGATGAAGAAACAATGTTTAAGCAAGACATTGAAAACTCAGTTGAAACCAGTGCTGCCACCTTTCGAAATTCGAAAAGCAGAAAAACAGCAGAAAATATGTTTATGGTATGAAAATAACAGGTAGCTCGTAATAAAAGAGGGTCCCAGTATTTTGTTAACATCTTAAAGCGTTATCTTATCGCTCACGCTTTATTTTTTTTATCAAAAGATTCACCATCTTCTTCTGCGCAAATTGCATATTTCGTTGTAAAAATGCTTATCTCCTTCTCTTTCGACATCACCACGATTTAAAAACAGCACTACACACAGCTCTCAGAATCTCTATTTTTTTCAATTTTTTCCAAAAACATCCAGTCCTTAGGTTAGTTTTATTATGATTGGTCGTGCCATATTCTTTATCCAGAAATAAAATAAATTGCCTTTGGTACGTTGATTGAAATGAACCAATTTATCTCTTGAGTGGCGAACAAATTATACCCAAACGAACAGGATTAATTGAGAAACTGGACATTTTGGAAAAAAATTGAAAAAATGAAGACTTTGAAAGTTGTGTGTAATGCTTGTTTTAAATCATGATGATGTTGAAAGAGAGATAAGTGTTTTTTACAGCGAAATATACTAATTTCTGCAGAATCAGACGGTGAATCTTTTGATAAAAAAATAAAGCGTGAGCGATGAGATAAGGCTTAAGATGTTAACAAAATACTGAGACTCTTTTATTACGAGCTACCGTTAGTTTTAAATTTTAGCTTCAGTATACTAATCACTCGTATTTTATGGCATCACAAAACGTAACTAATTCACAAATAGACAGAATCATTGAACGTATTTTCTTTTTTAAGGAGTACCCTTCATCTGATTTAAGAGCTTTTGACAAATATTTTTTACCTAATGAATATTTATCCATTACAGTATGTGATAATGAGAAATTCAAATTAATTATTGATTAAATCATAGCATTTAAAATTTTATTGTTTCTTATTGTTCATAGGATTAGTAATATTATCTTTTTATTAGCAATGTTCGGAAAATTGTTGATGACGAACGATAAATGTTAGTTGAGACGAATCAAATTTATATTCTTTCAAAGATTATTAATATTCGACGACTTTTAACCGTTTTCTATTGAAGATAACTCTATTCAATTTCTATTTTCTGGTTTAGCTCCTTGTGACATAATTATTACTTCAGCAGCTACCATTACTTTGTGAATACCTTCTTTGCTAGTCGAGCTGCCATTAATATCTAGAGCTGTTTTTTCTATTTTTTTCCTCTCACTGATCATATTAATTATTCATGTTCATTGAGTAAACAAACGAAAGAATATATATGTTGATGTATATGAATTACATGAGTAACTAAAATGCTATAGAAAGCCATAGGTAAAGAAATGATTTAAAGCCAAATATGTAGGTTAGTAGTTGTTTGTAGTCAGTAGAAAATAAAAATCATCTGTATCAAATAGAACGAATTAGAATGGCACAAAAATATCAGTAGTCTTTAATACAGTTGTTTTTAATACTTATGGATACGAAGGTATTTCAGGTGAAAAACGTTGATTGAAATGATAAATAACGCCGTATCAAAAAAAGCAGAAACCACAGAAAAAAAACAGAAGAAACTTTAAAAAGCAGAAGAGGTGGCAGCTCTGGTTGAAACATCATTTGCATTTGTCAAAAATTGCAAGAAAACGAATTGATTTCATCATCGCTTTACAATTATTTTTCTCGAATTCAATAAAACTATTCAAACTTATTAAAATCGATGACAGTAATTTATTGATCATCTGTACTCACTTTTAACAATTGTATTTGATCAAGTGAATGCAGTTCTATTATGAAAACAACAAGAAGAAATACACGTGGAACGACAATCAGATGAAGAAGAAAATAATGAATTACGTGTTCTCACCTGTTAACACATATGCAACAAAAAGCAATACATTGATCAAATTTACTTTTCTCTTTTTCTCTTATTGAATACGCACAAGTTGCGACATTTGATGGCAACGTTGACATGGTATTGAATTGTGATTGTCAACACAATTTCTCTTTCGTGTAAACCTACATGTATTAATTGCAAAATGAGTACTTCTTTAATTGCTAGAATATACAAGTTCAATAAGGTCAAATGTAGTTGATTATTGAATACATCTTTGATATCTTCTCTCTATCCTTCGAATTGTCTATCTTACTGTAGTTCAATTATGATCGTATGTATTTAATAAAAAAAAAAACATAAAATTAATCATGAACAGTCATGTAGATTTGAACGACAATATGAGATCATTTTCAAGATAAATTTGTATCACAAGAGTCGGCAATCTCAGCATATGCTTCTATAAGATCTTCCGGTTTTTCAATGTCTGTTAGCTTGCCTTGCATTTTCTCATTTATTTGTTGGAGAACTTTCTTATTATAATTACCAAGACCCATTATCCAAAAATCAGTGATCATTGATTTGTAATCGGTAGATAAACGTTCTAATTCAGACGTTGGATAAACTTGAGGTTCTCCATCCGTTAGAAAGATGATTGTTTGTCGAAGACTATTGCATGTTGAATCATTCTTGATTCCGTCCAGCGTTTCGATAAGCATAGCAAATGCAACTGAAAAGTTAGTACCTTGACCACACATTGACATCGGTATATTAAGCCGATCCATATCAATGTGATTTAGTTTTTCTCGATTATAAATTCGTGTCGCACTATTACCAAAAACAATAATGGTCATTTGATCAGTATGACATACTTTTTGAATTCGAATGTGAATAAATTCTCTTACAGCTTTAAGCAAATGTTCCCATGGACTCAAATCTATTTGATGAGAATCATTCGTCGTAGTAGTCATGCTGCTCGGTATCAATAGACGAGATATCTGTTTAAAAATTGAATCATTCATAGAACCGGAATGATCGAGTAGAAGAATAAAATGATTGACTGGAATTCCATATATAGGTATAGGGCGTTTTTTGAGTTTCTCGAATTCTCGGATCACCAAAATCGCAATTCGTATGAGCATTTTTGAAATCTAACCATGTCTGTCGTCCATCTCTACTAGTAACAATAGGATCTTCATCTTTGATTATTTAACACCATACTGTCGATGCTTCATTGATTATTTCATATCGTACGCCATCCATACCTCGAATCTAATGACCAGATTGACATCAATGTCTATTCTCTTCTTGACCCACAGGCGTAGCATTGTCCAATCGATGATCAATATTACATAAACGCTTACAACAAGGACACTTTTCTTGACAGCCATGTACTTGAATAAGTTGTCGTTCTCGCGTATTACGGCAACTGTTTTCAATAAAAGTAGTCATGCAATTTGGTAGGGCTTGTTCCATGGTTGTTTTTTAATTGATGATTTTATCGAGAAAAAAGTCAATGTAAGTGATCGTATACGTTTCAAATATTGTCTTCATTGAACAAAATATATCTTTCAGTTGATCGCTTAATTTCGGTATATTATTGATAATTTCTTGTCCCTTCGATTGAACTATATAAGTCAAAGCATTTTTAATAGTTATCTGCGTCGAAATAGATTCACCTGAAAGATATTGATAAAGAAGTGTAGCCATACATAATTTCTTATCGAATAGATCATCGACAAAAGTCAATGAATTTCCACCTTTTAATCTCAATGCAATTTTGATTGCTTCTATGATGCGAAAGAATTCCATTACTATTTCTAAATGTGAATACATACTGATGTTTAGCCGTTGATGGATTATCATTTCGATTTTTTCCTATTGTTGGTCAAATCGTTCGATAATTACTTGCATTGGATAGAGAACATAGCGCAGAAGCCAATCATTTGTAGCTTCATACACTGCATCATCGAGTTCTTTCATAATAGAATATCGATCCAGTGTAAGTAGTTCATTTTCAATACATTTTCCAATAATGTCTTTTGTTTTCTGTTCAAATGACTGACGTAATATATCAGAAAACTCATTGACAAGATTAGTAGCAACATTTTCATCATCATTCTCTTGAATTACAACCATACGAAGAAAACGATGTTGCCATTTAGCCTTATTTTGACGTATTGACATGAGTATATTATTAAAATGGTTTTTATGTCGATAATAGTAGAATAGAGCAGTCGATAGTACAACACAAATATGTAGGATACTTTTTAAACTTTTTGATATAGAAAAATTGAATATATTTAATTCTTGATTCATATCTTGTATTAATTTATTGACTATTCCCAATATATCTTGTAGAAGAATAATTTCAGTTGAAGATTCATCATCATTAATTTTTAATTCAAAGATTTCGTTTATACGTTCAATTAATATTTCGAAACAATACGATACTCGAACAATTGTTTGCCATTTGTTATTAATTTCTTGAGAAAAATCTTGGCGTATACCCGGTCTAAACATACTTCTTGTTCGTATACTAGTATTTTTATCGCCGTAAAATATTGCTAGTAATAAATCATTGTTGAGAAATGTATACGGTTTCTGTAAATCAGAAAAACATATTGTGTAAACTTTATTTGTTGTATGCGGAACGAGAGGATTAATATTAGAAGCTTTCGATATAAATTCGGTAGAGATTTTTAATAAACTTTGATGAAGAAAATCACACTGATCGGACGTATCGAGTGTCATGAGAAAAGGTAAATAGACGAGAACATTATCGAATGATGGTAAAGCATCTTGATCAAATACATCATAGAGACGGCAAACTAAATCAATCGATTGTTTCCATTGAGTTTCTGAATCGAATTCTGCTCTAATACAAGCAAATCGATTTTTCCACATCCTCTCAAATTTATCAATTGCCGAAGCTTTATCAATAAAATGATTTCTGCCTGTTGTATCATAGGCAAGTTGTCGAAGTTCAGCATCACTATCATGTATCATTTTATTTAATTTGTCTCGTTCACCTGCCATGATAGCTGACACTTCCCATGAACGAAATCGACTTGTTACTTGTACTTGCATAAAACGATATAATCGTTGACGAACATTTTCACTTACTGCATTTTTTGCTATTTTTTGTTCAAGATTTGATTCAAGAATTTTTAAAATTTTATCTTGTTCAATTTGAAATGAATCTTGAATATGACTATTACTATTGTTTTTTTCTCTATTGATTAACAATTGAGCTTGTATTGGTGATAAATATTGTTCAAAATCATTTCGAATATCTTGTCGTATTTTATTGTTTTGTTCACGTTCAAAAATATCTTTGAAATAAGTTAAATCTGGATATTTTTTGATGATTTGAAGTACACTATTAGCAAATTCAATCCATTTTATTGGTATTGAAAAACGATCATCAGTATCACGAATTATTTGAAATGATGAATCAATAAAAAGTTTGCATAACTTTTGAACATTTGTAACAAATTTAATATCGGTTGATAATGCAGCACAGTCTCCATTCGGATCTAAAAATGGCTTTCGATTAAATGCTGTCGATAAAACATGAAAATTATTCGGTCCAAGATCAATTAAATTATTGAGACCATTTTCTATCAAATCATCTCGAATGATTTTTACTTGTTTCTCACAATTGGCTTTGTTCGGATCAGCTTTTTGATTAAGAACAAAATGAACTGTTGGTCGAGTTACACGAGTTTCTCCAAGATAATTGAGAGACTGTGTACATAGAATAAGCATCTGTTTCAATGTTTCATGAATTTCACCACTAATATTGATAATTACTAAATGTGATATAGCCAAACAAAAGAGAATCAAACGTTTATCATATTGTTCGTCACCTTTCTCGATAGACAATAAACCTTCGGTATCAATTAACAAAATATAATCGTAATCAGGTGGTATTAGATTATGCGTAACTTCTTTCGATCTAATTTTTACTAATGTTCCATAGACACCTACAATATTGAAATGTTTAAAATAATAATCAACAAATTCTCAATGGAAAATTTCTTCTACATAGTTAAACTATAGTAAAATAATCGTTAAAATTATGTAAACTTACCTCGAGTACATCGTCCTTCACGTACTTCAAATAAAGTACCAAATAAGAAATTAAGCAGTGTACTTTTACCACTATTCTGTGGTCCGATTATACTCATAATAAAAAATTTTTTGTTATGAAATAAATGCATTACTTTTATTAAAAATTCGCCTTGCATTTCGAAATTATCACCATCGACAATTTCAAAAGGATTTCCTTCATCAATATAATTGTAATATGCATCGATAAGTATTCTTTGTTCAGCATCTGATATATTTTTCGAACAAATCATAGCATTTCGCCAATGGATTTCAAGTGACAATTGTTGATAGAACGATGTCATATGATCTAGAACTATGTTCTTATCTCGTTCATGTTTCAATTCAATAGATAATAAATTCAAGTTATTCAATTGTTCTTCTTTGTTTTGAATGAATTGTTTGAAGAAAAATTGAAATGCTTGACCAGTTGCTTGAAAACTAGCTCGTTGCTGCTTTTCTAATTCTGCACTAAGTTGAAACAATGTGCTCTGAAGATCATAAAGCTTTTTATCTTGAAAATCGGCATTATACGGATCCATCTTGGCTATTTTGAGTCTTGTATCACACATACGAGTAAACAATGAATAGAGTGGATAATCCTCTTCTTTTCCATGAATAAGAACTGATCGAATAGATTCAATAAAAACTTTATCTTGATCAGCATTTCTCTGTTGAACGATATTCATAAGTTGTTCGAGATGTTTTTGGATATTGTGTTTGTTTGAATGAGAAAATTTGACAGCATTGTCAAAAATTTGTTCGCGTAACTGTTCAATTTTTTCTTTATTGATATAAGTATTCTTGTCAGCAACATTTGGCAAATGGAAGATCTGACAATTCGAACACATCGAACATACTCTTGTGATAGCTGTTTGAATTTCTTCATCGTTCTCATCGTCATGATCACGTATAAGCAATAGAATATAGCTTGGATGAGAAAGCACACGTAAAAATTCAATTACATCCGATATATTCGAGATGAAATACGTTGATTGAACATGAACGAGAAAACCATTGAATAATTGACAAATATGTTTGAAAGTTTCGATTGAAATATTACCATGAATATCAGCAACATTTACAGAACGTCGTTCAACAAAATGGTAGCCGAAATCAATATCGATTGTTTCATGAAAGTACGGACTATTCATTGACTCTTCAAAGTTCGTTTCGAACAAGGCATTAATAAGAGGAGTTTTACCTTTGCATTTACCTATGCCGAATGAGAGTAAAATAGGTCGACTTGAATCCCAGACATGAATGATACTCGATACAAAACGGTATCCATTGTTGGTAGGTGGTTGAATCATCGGTACTGGATTACGTTTGCTAAGAAGAAATGTTAAACGTCGACAAAGAAATCGATTTGAATTGATCATCATTACGTCGACTAACCACCGTTGACTAATACATGGAATATTATTTTCTTTCGAGAGTAAACTTTTTAGTGGTTCCAAAAAGTCAGATAGATTTTGTTCACGCTTGAGCAAATACATCATTGGTTGTATAGCGTCGAGAATAAGCAAATTCAGATTGTGATTAAATTCACCTTTGAACTTTTTTACAAGATCACTAGCGATATCTTTCATTTTTTTATCGGTATATTGAAGTTCGCCTGCATTGACAAGATCTTTCAATGAAAATTGAAATATGGCAAGATCATTACCATGATCAATTGTTTCATTTATCTGGTTTAATGCTATTGTTCCTTGATTAACTGAATAAAGAAAACGCAAGACTCACATTTATACTACATTTTATTTTAAAAATGTAAACAAGATTTTCTGCTTGTATTCTGAAAAATTCTGATTTCTCATAAGATCCACGCATATTTTATTGAATTCAGTTAAAATCTTTATTATAGATAGATATTTTTAAGTATTCTCTGAAAATTAAATTGGTTAATGTCTCTTTCAAAATATAGAGTAACATATCTTAAAAATTATGTTTAGTTCAATTGAATAAAGTTTGATGTGATATGTGAACATGCATCTCCTTGTTTTAGATACTCTATCAGTAATAAAAATTCCAGACGAGACTCTCCATAAGAAAACAAAAGAATAAATTAACCTGATTTCGAATTCATCAGTACTCTTAATTTCATATTCGTCCAATTTCTATAATCTTCCTGGATTAAGGATGTAAGTTTGTTCAAGTCAATGATAACAGCTTTAATCTAAATCGACAATAAATTCAAGTTAAATTCAATAAGATTACTCTACTTTATTATAGTTCCGTGCCCATGTTAAACTTTTTTCTTGATCCATGCAGAAAACATAGATTGCTAAAACTTGAGAAAATCCATGAATACGAGACACTAATTCTTGACCGAGTCGTCCGCTTACGATGAGAATAAATTGATATTGATTCATTTGACATTTGATGTATTCTTCACATTGATCAATAATTTCGAATGTTTGAATATTATTGATGATGGTACGTAGCTCTTTTTGTGCATTCAAATTTTCTTCCGTTCTATTCACATCAGCATCAAGCCAAATTAGAATAAAATTTTCAATGCTGCTATTAAATGCGAATGTATTATTATCAGATGGAGCATTTGTTGCCATAGTTTCGTCAAAATGATTGCTTCTGAAAATTAATTTGTTTTCGTATTCAGTTTTTGCTTGATACAAAATAAATATATCTTAAAAAAAATACTTGAACTTCTTTCTATACTAGGAAGTAATTCTTTTTTGGTTGCCTTTTTTTTCTTGAGATAAATTATTTATCTACCTTATCAGTTTTTATGTGTCTAAATAATGTCAATAGACAAATATGAAAAAACGTGACAGAAAAAAAAAGACAAACAAACAATTGTTGACTTCTCTACTCGAAAATGAATAGCAATTGATAAATAAAGAATCATCGAACGATGAAAATAGTCGAATCTTTAATTAAATGAATTAATTTTGATAAAAGATCATTTTTTTCGACGAAGAAACTATTAAATTGATGTTGACTTTCATCTGTTATTATCTGTTTTGTTAATATAATGTGTATTGATTTAAATTTTCTTTCTTTTTCTATCAGATATTTTTTATCCGAATTGCACAACTTAATTGTAATGTTGACATTGCATGAGTCATTTGTAGAATAAAACAAATTTTTAAATGGAAAAAAATTCATACTAAAACATAACACATTGGTATTGCTCAGATAAATTCGATCGATTTGGTTCAACAGAATATTGAACTCACGGAAAAGTGTAAGAAAATAATGAACATAGTTTATAAAAAAAATTGCTTATCGACAGGATGATGGGATAACTTATGTCTATCAAGAAAAGGCATGTTGCTATTTACATGTCAAACATATTATATCCGTTGAATAATTTTGTTTTTGTTGTATTCAAATTCATAAAGATATTTTTGAGTCTATTCAAATTAGCAGAGAAATGCAGCTTGTTGTGAAACAAAAAAGAACGATCTGTATAGGTGATCTAGCTTTAAACTAGAAATCCTTAAATAGTTAAAACTGAAGGAATTACCATATATACAGTTTTATAACATGAAATTCTTTTTATCAAATGAGATATTTCTCGAATAGATTCTTGAAATTCCTTTCTCAAAGTTTTAGTTTTGTAGTTTGTATGAATGAAATATGAGCATCATGAAACTGCTGGTAGTTTTCGTGATTGTTTTTTTTGTCCATACATTTTCTGATCCATGCAATGTTCATTAAGACTAGCAAATAAGTGTAACGATTCTTACATACCACAACGTTGAATTTGATCAAGTTTAACTGTTTGAAGTGTAGTTATGACAAGTGTAAAACTGACGGATTCGAAATGTTTTTATGAATTGATCTATTCAAATTGCAAATATTATTTACTATGACAACATAATTGAGCTTTAATAAATAGTAATATCGTCTTGTTAGTCTCGGCAAACAAATGCAGTTTCAATTTAACGGAGCATTGAATAAATACTCAAAAATTCCATATATTATTTGTAATAATTTTTCTAGAGAAGTACGATATTTCATTTTTAGGGTGTGGGTGTCAGAGTCGAAGTGAATTTTCATCTACTCTTCAACTACACCCACACACACATCCACACCCTAAATATCGCATGTGAATTTATTAAAATTGTCATTAAACAGACTGTAAAGGACGATGAGCACAACTACGAAGATTCTTTTCTCACTTGGCATACTTGGACTACCGACTCCAATAACGATACTCGTTCTCAGTTTCATCTATGAAAATGTTCCGTGCTACCTCGGGGTATTTCGTTATTTGCTCCTTTCTTGGTCTGTCCGACAACATCACACTTTTTTTTATTATTGACAACCTACATATTGGAAGGATGTATGAAAGATACAGTTTTCATGACAGTAACTACAACAACCTATGTCAATGACATCAGGAAGTGACAATCAAAAAAAGCTTCACACAGAAACTTAATACTGAATAAGCCTACGCTAAATTGAAAATGTCTAGTTGAAATCGAAGATAAATGTTCTTCAGTACATGTAGTAATGAAAATTAGCATATATATGTCATGAAAGAAAAATTGTTAACTTTTTTTATTGTGAAACTCCTACAATTGAATAGAATGATCGATGGTAACTGCCGTCAACTAGTATTTTCAAGAGATACTTAATTCTGAAATAGATCATAGGTATAAAATAATAACTATGACTATCGGACCGGTAATCGAGCAGAGACTCTATCTCTTTAAAATGTATGAGTATGAATGAATGCGCACAATAAGAAAAGGCACGCATACAGCTACAAACCTGCAGACACCAACACTGTCAAGTGCGATCATAAGTTTTTTTCAGAAATGAAAATGTCCTAAGGATTGGTTAATGAATGCAAATATTGTTCAAATTAAGGAACAACTAAAAATTTCCTTATCAATTTCATGTTATTAAAAATTGATCATGAGTAGTAAGACTTTATTTGATACGAAAATGTTATATTCGCTGAGTAATTAGAGTACGGAAATCATATTTGGGTCTCATAGTAATAATAAAATCTGGCGCCATCGATTGACCAGGTTCCAATTCGAAATTGCATCGTTGAATGAACATCGACAAAATTACTTTAGCGTCGAGTAACGCAAAATGTTGTCCAATACAATTGCGTTTACCAGCTGAAAACGGTAAATAACAGTATGATAAAATGCAGGATTGAGCATTTTTCGAGCTCGTTTATGTTCGACACCTCCACTCACCAAAAGATGACGTGAGCCAATCAATGGCTTAAAAACACGGGCAAATACCGCCGATTTACCATAATATTGGGCATATGATTGACCGAGAATATCCTCAATCATGTCGGGTTCATTGACGACGAGACGCATCAAGAAACCTATCGCAACGGTATAACATTGTCCATGTTTTTGTATTTCCGTTCACATAGACTAGAGTACTGTTGTGTTGTCGAGCATGACACACTTGAGGTAACTGACCAATCAAGGGAACATATGTTTCACCTGGGATTCTTTAATGTCAAAGTTCATCGTAGATTCGTTTCTCAGACCAGATCAACTTTGCATAGAGAATGAGAACGACGGGCAAAATCAAAACGATCACTAGATATAGCAGTGACGTGCGAAAAAAAAATATTCAAATACATCTCGTAAGTAAGAGAAAAAAACCTGCTGTGCATAATATTTTTTTGTTCTTATCATACAGCTTTCAGTTAGAGACGATGTTGTATACTAGAAAGAAAAGATGAAAATAACATCATGTTGTTTTTTTTTCTTCACGTGGTTCCGAGAACTCAATGTTCATGGTGAAATCAATGATTCGCAGTTTCTATCGTTATAGTCAATCATGGTTGCAACCTTAAAAATAAATTTCTCTTTTCAAGTAACAAAGTGAATTTCTATCCTGAAAAAAACGATATTGAATGCAGCCGATGTTCGAACCGAATTCATTGTGGTTATCTTTATAATTAGACACGGTTTGTTATGTATTTTTACATAGGATGAATTCATGTGGACCTTTCTCTATCCAATCTATGATTGAAGAAAATTATTCGAAAACAGTTGCCATCTGTGTACATTATCAATACCCATCTGTGATATCATATTTTCCTGTTGCTGATCCAGATGATTCCAATTACTGGCTACTCAATAAAGGATGTGGGTGTGGGTTTTAGTTACAAGTGCATTCACGTCCACACCCACACTCAGCTTTCCGATAGGTTTTCTCACTTCGACTACTCGGTAATTCGATGGTTTTCGAGTGATCAAAATCCATCTAAGCCATCGAGAATCGATGCTCGATAGGAGGATGTCTATAAGGACACTACTTTCGATGAATCCGAGGACCTCGAATATCAAACAGAACAAGAAAAAAAAATATCTATTTCAAGCTTTAATCGCTTGTCCCATCCCCTCATTGACTTTTTACGGCCTGCTTGGACACGCAAACTCATTTTATTTCATATGGCTTTCTCTTTAGTCGAAGGTATAAAATGTTGGAATGGATTAGAAATTTATAAAAAAACATCGTATATATAATCAAAACTTATTAATAATATCTAACTATTACTATTACCTTCTTCCCGATCTGTGGTGATATCACCGGCAAAAACTAGACGACGTATTGCTGTAAGAATCTAGACAACGAAAAGAAGGTGTGGATGTGGTTCGTAAGTGTGGAACTTCATTCAAAGCATACCGGCTTCCGCATCTAAATTCTAACACAAAATACACGAATCCTTAAATCTCTAAAAAACATTAGTTTTTTTCCAAAGATAATCGACTGTTAGCAAACGCTTTCTTTTTTATTTCATTTTCATAATTTATTATTATTAGTCTAATCATTGATTTAGTGGACAAATAAGCCTGCTATTCATATTCGTTATATCAGTAGCAGATCTGCACGATCTATTATATATTCTCATGAACTTAGAAAGATTGATATTGATTTTTCCCGAAAACTAAAACTTAATCAGTTCATGCTTTTATGTGGATCATATGCCAGTTGTGGGAAATAAAAGCATCATCCAGGATATCTATCATATAATCATTTATCTGCGCAAAAAAAATAGAAACT
>CAJNOL010001057.1:22154-57726 GCA_905250125.1 Rotaria sordida | reverse complement strand
ATCAAATGTTTCGCTGATTATCTCACAGAAAAATCTGTGTCCTATTTTAAATAATATCGTGAAATAGATGACTCATTAAGCTATGTCTTTCATATACAAGATAGAGTTCCTGACAATTTCTCGATCGAAAGTGATGAAAAATGTAGATACCCGATGATATCACTAAAGCATTGATTATAATCATTATAAAAAATGCAGAAGTTTTCTTTTTTCATGCTACAAGAGTTCACTAAACGTACATTGTAAAACTCAGATTAGATGAGTAAAAATATGATTGTTATAATAAATGAAATTTTTCCAAGTGTAAAAAAGAAGTTGTGGAATCGTTTTACGGTACTTTCTGTTCTGAAATTTCTGTCGCTTTTAACAAATATTTTTTTAATCAAATTCTTTTGTACATTTTTTGCACTAAACACTTTGCTCTTTCTAACAAAAAAAGAAGAGATCTCTACGATATTCTATTATATTGCTGTATCAAAAACAAAATTAATGCACAACTTTTGCATCACCCGTTATTTTCTAGAATATAGAAATTTTTTACTAAAATCTAAAGAAAAAGAATATTCTCGCAGACAGACGACTATTCAGTGGTATCATTGGTGAAACTCTTAGTAATAATGTTTGTGTTTATGTTAGGAGGACATTGATGCCGGCTATGGCACATCGAAATACTCAATCAACATAGGGCTTATTCTATTGGAACAGTGGAATTCTCAGCATTATTCTATCAGAGGAATAGAACGATACATATATGTCGATCATAGATGGCATGAGAAAAGAAAAGAAAAGGAAAAAATATTCACGTATCATCATATCTTCGAATGATGTTTGCCGGAGACTGAAAGTTGAACTTTTTGAGTGATTTAAAGTACGAATTCAATGATTTTACAAAAGTTCGATTACTAGAATTAAATTATTCATGATTTCTTTCTGTTGATAATCATTTATAGATTTTTCATTGGCGCACAGATCAAAGATAGTTCTGATAAGTTACATTTTTGAAGATATGTCAAAGTCATGTTTATCATTCGAATACGTGATGGATCTCTAAATTTTACATTCCAAATCATGTATTATCTTCAATCAAATTTAAACATAAGTGAAATACTGAACGATATCAAACTTCAGAGACTTACATTTCGCTCATTAGGTAGAAACATCTGGCAATGCAGAAATAGAAATGAAGCTGAAGTTAAAGAAAACTTTGTCCACATCTTTGTAGTTCTTCATTGGATTTGCAAGAGCCTAGATTTTGTTACCAAGTTTCAAAAAGTTATTTAATCATGAAATTGATGCTTCTTGAATGGATTTTAAACAATGACTACTCATTTACTGTAACGAAGCAACAATCTATAAGAGCATGAGGATTCATCAGAATGGTGATGGAAACATTTAGGAAAATGGAATATTTCTGCTCCTTAAATATTAAACTGTTAATTCTTCTGAAGAAAAGTTCTATTAAGATTTTAATGCATAAAGTTTAATTTTGACTCTTCAGAAGTTCTTCGACAGCAACACATGATTGATGATTCAACGCATTTTGTCAATCTTAAATAGATCAATTGATTCCAAAACAAGAATACAAATCACATATTAAATTAAATGTTATGAGCGCAATGAAAACGCCATTAAACAATATCAAGCAAGCTATTTTTTCAATTGCATACCCATAATCCTTTTGCATAAAGAAAAGAACAAAATGAGTGAGGAAAAAAAGCTCTCTTTCTTTGACACACATGAAATAAAACTGTAGAAGTACACCTTTTGGAGAAAGAGAAGAAAAAAAACACCAGAGGAATGATGTTTGGCACATTTAAACATGTTTTTTTTTCTCTTTTAAATCAAAAGCATACCTCGCGCGTATTTCGTTTCATAGCAATCAGAAAAAGATGGAATTTGAATCGTCAGCCAATGAGCTGTTATTTGATCTCTTCCAATATTTGAACACTATTCATCTACTTCATGCCTTCTATGAGCTGAATTCTCGTTTCAACAGTTTGGTTTACGAACATTTGCGCAAACATTCACTTAATTTTCGATCTGCCTTCAAGCAAGACTTCGATATTGTTTGTCAACAAGTTCTTTTCACCATACTCGATCGAATTACTTCACTTTGTAAGCCAGATGACATTGAAACTCTCGATTAATTAGATCTTTTCTCTTGTACAAATTCGATCTTGACCAATTCATCAAGTTGAAATCGCTTTCATTCTATGCCATTCGTTTTTGCCATGCAATCGTTAACATATTATCTCATCTCGATCATCTCACTCGTCTGAACATCGTCGAATGTAGGATTACATGTACACCAGAAGAGATAATCATTTTGATCAATTTCATTTGGAAATTGCCAAAACTCGTTCGGTGTTATATGAAACATCCGTTTCAGGGCAGAATGAAGTTCACTGATCTATTAGAGATTTCAATGACTCTCAAAGATTTCTCAGTCGAGTGTACATATGAACATAGACGTAGGCCATTGGCATTACTCGCACTCCAATTGCCTGAACGGAAATGAAGTTATGATGGACAGTATCTACTTTTTGCTCTGCGCCTCACAGCCTAAAAAGGCTGCCTAGTAAAGTTTGTCTTGTTTTTGATCAAATGCATAATTAATTCTGAATATTTTTGCATGAAACTGTAGCACAGTCTATGGTCTTTCTTCACTCAAAAGATAAGTTCACTTGCTCGAATATTAGTTTCTTTAGATCCTGGACACTAGCACGATGACCATCGGTGTGCCATTTCTCTCTAGTACAACATTCGATTCTGAAACTTGCAGGCAAGAATGACAAGGTATGGAGGAAGTTGCTCTGAAAGTTTCAGATCAATTCATTGAACTATCATTGAGTTATGAGTCTTCAAAAGATAACAGATGTTATTTTGCACTCCGATGGTTACAGTGAGATGGCCATAGTTCTTGCATGGGACAGCGTCCTTCCTTTCCAGAGTTATGAAACTTAAAGCAAAAATAAATGCTGTTCATCCCAACTCCGTTTTCACTCAAGTCATCGGGATGCAGATGATGCCATTGGCCCACGTTCCTGATAAAATATGTGCACATAAATTTTCAGACCGCTAACCCCTATGATAGTTGGGATCCGATGGGGGAAGACTTTTGCCTGGGAGCGTATATGTGATAAAAATTTTAACCATCTACATCGAGACAAACTATGAAAAATACCATTAACAATTTATCCCCAGTTATTATTGAACATCCTTTATGATATCTTGTAGTTCCCTAAAAGTCCAGTATGAAGACAAATCCTTCATATCACATGTTATACTCACTGTGCTCCAGAAAATGGCAAATACCAGATTAAAAATGGAGACTAATGCCTGAAAATCTTCCCTTGTCAGCATGAATCAGAAAGGATAAACAACAATACGGATCAATTAGACCAAATTCAGCCGCTTTATTTCGTTATATCAAAAGTCCCTAAGCACTGGAACTTGAATTGTCTCAAGTGTTCTATAGCCTAATCAGATGCTATATGTTGAAATCACCATCAATACATGTCTGCGAAACACATCGTGCAGATGGACCAGAGTTTTGTTTCAAATGAAAATATTTTTGATGTTTCGATATTTTTCTGATATATTTCTTGATGAAAAAATCAAATTTTTATTTTTTAGGCATTCTTTATTCCTGACTGCGGTCTATAAGACTGGCATCAGATATTTGCGTTCACTCATAAGCAAGTTCTTTACTCTCATCTAATAAGGGTTTTAGCTGTGTATTGAATCAAAACAACTGTGAACGAATACAGTTTTTGCTTAATATATTTCTCATATGATCACATCATCATTACAACTTGACATTTTCTTGTCTCTCTATTATTAGTAGATGCCAACGGAAAAAGTTCCAGTACTACCACCACTCCGTTTGAGCGAAAATGAGATTGTATATGTTTGACCGATCGTCGCAGAAAATGGCTGAAGGAGGTAATCACTGCCACTGCTGCAGCTATCCTGAAAACAATTTCCTGACAAACATCCAGTAGATATTAACTGTCCGCCTGAGCTGCCACATCCAAACGAACACCACAAAGACCAGTATGGTAGTAGTGTCAGTGAATTGTCAAAGCCAGAATTTTGAAGTAATTCAGTGGAATTATTACTGATGTCAACAACTGAGACACTATCCAAATAAAAGATACGATTGGTGTTAGTGGTTTTGAAAACTAATGTGGGTGTCGCCTTATTTGCTGTATAACTGTATTGATATCGTATCCAAGAAGGAAATGTACCGCTATATGATTGTAAAATTACAAGTCCCGGTGGCGGGCACGACGTCGCTATTATGTATACACACAGAAAAGATTAAATATATACAAAATGCACATGACTCACTTGTCTGTGTTGACAGAGTTGTAGTTGCCGTTGCTGCTGAAAAAAACAAGCATGACTCCTATGTATGTTCTGAAAAAATATAGGCGAATAATAGGAAACAGATTTTGTTTATATTAATGTCACGCCATTACTATCTCCTAATTGCTGGTATATCGCTCGATTCCTGTTTCAATAAAATAAGGGACGGTCTCAAAGAATAGTTCAACAATTAATAACTTACTTGAGTAGAATAATGCAATCCTGTTCTTCTGTAGTCAAGCAATGGAAGAATGCAATAGATTCTCACATTTCCCTCTTTATCGCAACAATTATAATGTCAGTCACTTCGGCAGTAGCTTCCCAAATCAAACGATGTGGACATGGTGCAAAGAGGAGTAACTCATAGAAATCGTACAATAATCGAGCCCATACGCTATGTCATCTCACACAATTCATCTGATCTAGAATATTGCTCGATAGCTCGAAGAAAGTGGTACAAATTGTGTAATTGATAAACCCTCGACTAGCTGAAGTAGTTGTCAAATGGAAACCAATCGTTGAGAGGTTGGTACGCCTGAGGCGTAAGCTCGAGAATAAAACGCTGGCTCTAATGCATGTGTATAAATTAAACACTGAGTCAGAATACATCCCTTTTCTAGAAGAATCCCTCAGTATGGTGGAAAACATCTCGATGACAGATTCTATAACGCTGATCGACGACTTTAGTGCTCACGTTAGGAATAGCTCACAGACGTCGAATGGTATTATTGAGAAGAATAGCAATAGCGATCGCAACGTACAGGGCAAGCTTCGTATGTTAAAAGAGGAGCAGGACTGTCTACTGGCCATGGCGTGGTCGTTTTCATATTGTGACTGGCTTCGCTGAACCAAATGTAAATAATCAAACAAAAGATGATGAATAGTGCACAATAGAAAACCTTGACTGGCAAGGCTATTTGATGCAGTTTCCGCAGACACAATCAATGAAACATTCTTGTGCATATTTCCAGAAAAAGCTGGTGTTGAAACTGAGTGGTTGGCGTTTCGTAAAGTGGTGCATGAGACTGCAATAGAACTTTATCGAGTGAACCGTATAAGATCACCAATCAGTCGAAAGAGGATGATTTGGTGGAATAACGAAGTCTGCACTGTCATTGCTGAAAAGAAAGATACCTACAGGACCTGAATAGAACGGCAAACAGCAGAAAATCGACAATAAGACCTCCACACACAAGATAGAGCGACAGAACTTGGTGCTAAAACAAAAGCAATTTCTCAAGAGAACTTTAGACATCGACTAGAGTTCGGCTATCATTTGGGAGGCAAAATATTATCGTAGAGCTCTATAATCCGACTTCTGGTAAACGGAGGACATAAAGTCAGAATGGGGTGGGACTAGCGGCATCTTAACAGATGAGGTCAAGGTAAATATCAGAGCACTAAATTCTTGTAAGGCGGCTGGTATTGATGAAATTAAGATGGATATGCTTAAGTCGCTAAGTCGTCACGGCATTTTTTTAATACATTCGAGTATGGCGCATAGCCTGGATAAAATGAAGTGCTCCAACTGTACCCAAGTAGACCTAAAAAAGCTAACGATGGACGCGACGAGTGGTCGAATCTTGAAAATATATTTTTTTTTCCCATTCTGTTCGAATTTCGAGCCCCTCGGAAACATTGTCTCATCGCATACTCATTTTCGACTCCACGGGCACATTTCGACTGCTCGAAACCCATCGAAATTCTGACTACTTGAAGAGAGGAGACCCATCGGCAAGATACTTTCGATTGCTCGATATGATGTTGATCACTCGAAGCTTATCGGAATATGGAGTGCTCGGTGAGAGCAAACTTATCAATAAAATAGTTTCGATCGTTCATTTTAATTTTGGTCGGTGAAAACTGCTTCGAAATTCAATTTTTGAGTAGTCTTTCATTTTTATTCTAATGTCATTAGAGAATTTTTGTTTGATATATGGCTTCACATAATTCTATGATTTTAACAGGATTATTCAACAAGTATAACTGGGATCATGAGAGAATATTTTCACATTCCTGAAGAAAAAAATACTCATAATGAATTTTAGTTTTTGAAGATCTCAGACATTTCGAGCTCTTGATATCACTCCGATTTTCGATGACTTGTTAGCAAAGAACTAGTCGATTGGGATTATTTTGAACACTCAGTTTGCTTCACAGTCCTCAAAATTATTGAAATAATTTGAAGATTCTAAACTTAAAGCTAGCAGAGAAGTGAGATTTATCGTTATTCTACGTTGTTCCAATATTTCTCTTATCATTTTATATATATATTCGACTTAATTACAATATATTGTAGTTTATTTTTAAGCATAGATTTGAGCGTCCTACTTAATGCAATGAAATCTATAATAGATAGAACTGTTTTTCTCAATCATCGATAATTGCTATATTTATAAGAAATTTTTTGAAAAAAAAATGTTTAAATAAAAGAAATAAATAAATGCATATTATGAACATAAATAAAAAATAAATAAATGAACTTTATAAAAAGAAATTTAAAAAAAATGAATATTATTTTTAAAAGAAATGTTTTTAAATAATTATTTGAAAGAAAATTAAAAAAATGTCGAAGTTATACGTATTTGATGACGACATGTAGATTTATCTTAGGTTAAAACGTCATATTTAGTTCATCTCATCTATACAAGCTTCGCAATTGTAAGTACATATGTTCGAATCTTCTATTCTGCAAAAATATTCGATAGATATCGAGGGCTCAAGGAAGCAAAATTCTTTTAAAAAGATGTAAAAATTTCGAGTGCTCAGAATAGCGACCACTCGGAGCCCCGCGAATTGGATCCATCGAAATTCATCGAAGATAGGTGCGTCGAGGCCATCGAATTTCTAGATCGACTCTTCGGATTGCCACTTTCCAGTAGGTCGAGCGGTCTGCGATGGGTGAACAATTTTCAATTTTATCAACCCACTGGAAACCTCAGATCGACATATCGAAATACCCATCGAGCGGCAGCTTGAGTAGAGGCATCACTTTTTTAATTCTTTATCGAAAATTTTACGTAGGAGTACTAGAGCGGATATGCCTGTAGCTGCAACAAATGAAGAATTTATGCCATATTTGTAGACTTGAAAAGGATCTATGATCACATTCCTCGAGACTTGCTATGGAGTATCTTATAGGAGTACGAGATCACTGGCTACCTTCTGGCACCCGTTTTATCTTTGTACAATGACTGTTAGAGCCGTGTTCGGATCCGTGGCAGCAAGTCAGGCTGGTTTTGGATACATGTTGGTCTCCGGCAAAATTATGCCTTGCCTTCACTCCTTCGCATCGTCTTTATGGGCAGAATTTCTTGGCGGAGCTCTACATCCAAATGTGGGGAGTTAGTGATATAAAAATGGAGTCTCTTGTCTTTGCAGGCGACATTGGTCGGTTGGCATGCTCTTGTGTCGAACTCCAATATGCTTTGGATTGACTAATCACTCAATATTTATTGGCTGGAATACCGATCAATACGGAGAAAATGGGAGTTATGGTTCTCTCGAGATTGTCAGAGCATCGTGTTCTAAATGTTAATGGAATTACATTAAATCAAGTGAAGAAATTAAAGAATCTTAGATCCGAATTCTCCAATGATGATGATGCTCACTTTACTATCAATGATGACAAAAAAGAAGTTAGTCTAAAAGTGAAGATACAAGTCGTCGAGATGCGATCTCTGCTTAAAGCAGGAAATTTGACACTTCTGAATAGAGTTTGCAGTTTAATGATACGAGAATCTCTTCAGACAGAATCACTACTACTCTACATCGAGAGATCACAACTGTATTGATTTGGACACGTACTAAGGACACCACATGCAAAGTTGGCATAATTATATCGCGCGCCTATGTCTAGAGCGATCGAGACTTGTCCACACGTACTCTCGTCATTTCCTCAAGAAAAAATAGCAATTCTTGACAACACTCTTAAAGAATCTGTCGAATGTCCAGAGCGAAAAGGCCTAATATTTCTACTAGGCATAGTAGCAGACAATGCACTTAACAAAAACCGAGAAGAATCAGATCCTGCAAATAATACATGAAAAACCCGAGGACGATTATTAATGTACAGGGGCAGAGTCGTACATGCGAAACCCGTGTTCGAGTCTTGCATTCAGTAAGATTGATGTAGAAGAAACATTCGTTAAAATGGGTTCGAGTGAGGAGACACAGAAAGAAACGCAAACGATTATGGGAAATCCAGGGTTTGTATTATATGAGAGTGCAAAATGTGACGTTTCCATTATTGCAAAATTTGGAACTTCATCCACCGACATTGCAAAAGGTGTTTCATTCTGTCCGCTCCTACGACTACAATCGTGCATATTTTCCTGCAAAAATGGTCGACAGTTTCTGACAGATCTAAGTAAATTGCGACCTCTCATGGTGATAAGTTGTTCGAAAACGATAAAACATGAATATAAATCAACGACACATTGATGTATAATAGGATCTACTTACATGTTGTAACCGTCGAAGTTGAAGTTGTTTCACTGCTTGTTGTGAGTAAAGTGGTCACTGTGCTTGAAGACAAGTTTGTGTTTGATATATCAGTACTTGTGTTGTTGATCATACCTATAGAATGGAAAAAGTTAGGCATACAGATATAAATGGATTTTTGTAGAAGAGAAAAAGTTGTCCTTTAAACATCTAACGCTCGGATAGGTTTTTTCATATTGCTAGATATCTGTCATGCTCAGACAATTCTGAAAAAAAGTCAGCAGTGCAAGTCTTTGCTCAAAAAGAAAAAGATTTACAACAATGGTGAGCCTAATTCTCTTACATTCTTTTAGAAAAAAACTAGTCATCATACAGCGTTACTTATTCGTTTTAGTTTATTCTCGTGGTAAATTCTACATCATTAAGGATGACTACTCAATCAACAAAGCAACGAGATGCTTGAAAATATTTGGTATAGCCCGTTCTGTAGAACATTATACACTGATCATGTAGGTAAAATGTTTTTTCTATCAGCACGAAAAAGTGACGATGTTGGATTCAACATATTAAAAATATAGAATTGAGCGAGCACTCTAAAGATCACTATTATATTCTTGCCAAAGCCGGTGTTTTTCAGTATTTTGATCCTAATATCGTCGTTTTTCGATGAAAATCGAACGATCATTTTGACTAGAATGGTCGCCGTAAAGCGCTCTGCAGAACAGATGAATGTCAAAAATTTTCATAGACCAGTTTTGTTCTTTAGTTGAACATTTATGAGAATAATGTGATGTTTTTAAAGAATAGTCTAGATCTTCCCAAATTTCACATTCAAGTCTCATATTTTTCTGATCAAACATGTTTTCCAGTCAACTAGCACGACAAGAGTCAAAAAGAAACTGATCTCATTTAGAATTAACTCTGGTGATGCACGAAATCAGAGCAGATCAAAAAATATAAATGTTTCTAAAAAAATAAAGGATGTTGATGACTTCAGTGTTTCACAAATGCTAAAAATAGTTGACAATAGTATTTTTCTCAACATTATTTTTACTTGTTGCAGCAATATTTCGAAGCTTTCGCGAACTTTTTTCTCTATCATATTCTATAAGAGTTCGTTTCTCCGATCAATTATTGCTTCAGTTGTTCGTTGTTCTAGCAATTTAATTTTTCTCTCCGTGAAGCAGCATTTGTTCTTTTCATTGCACAATTGATGAAAAATCAAGACTCAATGCGATTATTCTGTTACTCACCTCTACCTCTCATTAGCGTTTACATGTGCTATTCTAGGTCTCTGACAGTATAAAGAACGCAAGATTTTATTGATAGACTAAAGACACATATTTACTTTCATTCGATTGTTCTCGCAAATAAAGTGTCAACAGCGCCGCCAGACCAACTCCTGCAAGTAATGCTCCGACAAGGGCCATCACGAGAAAGATTCTACATCCAGAGCAACAACTAAAGTCAAAATATAAAAGAATATGAACACAAATAGAAAAAGAGGAAACTATATTACCTGTAGAACCCTCTTTTTTTGTCGATTTCTCGCTCATTTTCTTTTTCATCAGTCTTCTTTGCTGATGAAATTATACTTTCGTCCCAGACACTAAGTTTCGATGTCATGATTTGAAATAAGAATCAAGTTCGATATTTTGAATTCTACAATTCAACGAATTGTTAAATTTTGAAGATTAGACAGAAAATAAATTTAGTAAAATTTTACAAAGTGAATGTATAACAAATGAATTACAATTGTTTCTCCTTCTACATACAACATACACTGCACTACGTAATTGGATTTTTTTTATTTGCACACAAAACCATTGAAATTTCTTATCATGAACTGATTCGATTCATGGTTTCATTAATCAAAAACGAATGAAAAAGCAGATAATCACAGAGTATTCTACGCAACGGGTTTTTCCAATTCAGTGAGTCACTGAATCTCTAGTGAAAATCGCATCACAGCGAGGTATCATAGCTGGACGAATGGGTTCAGTAGATGTCACCTATAAAAATCAATAGAGCGTGAAGGTATGAGTGCAGGTGCCGAGTGCGTAGACCGGTCTGAATTCTCGAAAAAAAGATGCAGAAACACGCTTAAATCGATATCCTATTCTTCTATTGTTAATAAATGGAGAAGATAAATGATTTTTACAATGTAGTTGGTTAATTGTGAAAGCCACTCTAAGTACATTCCACTACGACGACTTTTTTTTCATTATTACTACTGGACGTCATGCCCCAGACACGGCTTGGCAACAGGAGCCATGAAATAATTTATTTGATTCAAATAAGTGAGAGAACAAGCTACTTGTCGATCCTGATTATGTCCGTAATGAAGAAAAACAATATGTGGGTTTCAATGAGTTGTTCTGCAGTTTGTTCACAGTGAAAGTAAACTTAGTTGCTGTTGAAATGTAAGGATATTGTAAGTTATCTTTTCAATTTGTCTTATTCTAGCATGAAATTAAAAATTATATTTAATCAAAACTGTTTTGATGCTTGAAATACATGAAATCATATCAGACTTTTCTTTCTCAATCAACTGTGTATTGATCAATATTTTATTCTGACAACTATCAGATATTCGAGACCACCAAAGAATCAAGTAAGGATGTGAGATGTGGGTGTGGGTAGGCATGATTGGAGAAAGGATCAACACCCACACTCACCCATATCCACGTTCACACCCACACACTGTCTTCTTCTATTTTCGTATGAATGAACATGGTGATCGACGGCAATGGAAAAAATATAAATGTTGAGAAAACAACAGCATCTATTTACAATAATATTAGACGATTCATCAATAGCACTTTTTTTCTTTTACATCGCGGTCAAGCATTCTGTTTTCCATTGGTGAAAATGAATAAAGGAAATAATGAATATATATATATGTATATAAATGTTTTCAAAAGATTGACAGTCATAATCAAACATAAATCAGTCTGACATTAATTTTCTTGATCTACCCAATGAAATGTTGCTGATCATCTTGAAGAAACTCGACAATATTGATGTTCTCTATTTGTTATTTGGAATAAATAATAAACGACTTCACATGTTAGTACAAGATTGTATATTTACTAACAATCTTAATTTTGTAATAACATCATCAATTATTGATGAGAAATTTGATCGATTTTGTACTTCTATACTACCCCGAAGCCATCGCTGTGTCAAAAAACTCGTTCTTGAAACAACATCTATGGAACGTATTCTTCTTGCCGGTGATTATCCAAATCTGACTTATCTGGAACTCTTCAATTTCAAACAAGAGTAAGTTTTTCGTTATTTTACAGATAAGCACTTAACATGCTCTAGAGCAATCAAAATACGAAAGCATTTAACCCTTTACCTTCTGGTGTATCAATTTTGACCTATTTATAAAACGATCGCAGAAAATCAAGGAAGCGTGAGATTCAAAAACCTCCGGGATATTATTTGTAGGGAACTCTACAAGCATTGATTGTTAAAAAAATATTTTTGTTTCATTATTCTATCGCCAAGATATGCGACTTACAAATCGATATTCTTCAAAAATTAAAAAAAAAAGAAATTTTAAAAACAAAGTATTTTTTTTCACTCATAGCCCATAGAGATTTCCGGGGTACGTTATGTGATCTATATGAACTAAAATGTCTACTATTGAACTAAATGCATTTCAAAAACTTTCCAATACCTTGGCAGATAAGAAACGGTAAGACACAAAATAGGTACTGGAACAACTATTGAGCAGAAAGAGCAGGACGATGTATATTATCAATATATTGTTTCTAAAACTTATTATAGTAGAAGTTGAAAAAAAAATATTTATCATCGATTTAATCTCTTCATTGATGATATAATGACTTAAAGAAAAATATGTATTTTTAAAAGATCATGTTATTTCTTTTGTTTTTACTTAGATAACTCGGCGTTTCGACATATTTTTAAACACCAGATAAGAGATCTTATTCCTCACAATAGTGATGAATATACCACTGAAACAACGTTGCAGACTTATATCACAGACGTGTATGTACAAATCTTAGATCTCTTCAAAAATCTGAAGCATTTGACAATCGTTCCAAACTCCGTGGAAGAGTATCCACCTTTGCAATTTATTATTTACTATCAAACTCTTATTTCTCTTCGAGTCTTACTGCATTATGTATAAAAATGGTTGGTATTAATGATTGTCTTTCTATACTTGATGGTCGTCTCAAACAATTAACCACGTTCATCATTCAAATTAACTGTACCAGTGATTCATCATTAATTTCTTGCAATATGGTAAGTTAGTGCCATTTTATTATTATTTCAAGGTGAAAAAGAATATCAATGAGCAAAAGTAGTTAATTTTCATGTTAGTACAACATATGATTACTGCAATACTGAATAGAGTATGATACTGTTGATCATTAAGAAACTATTCGAAATAGATAGTTGTATTTGTTTTCCTATTGCTCTAAATTTTTTAAATTTACTTCTTAATCACTTACTGGAATTGGGTAATCAAACAATTGGAAAATGAGTTTCTTGATTGTCTCAACAAACAATAGAATAAATTAATATCTATAGTATTTTCTTAAGAATTAACTTTGGAGTTTTTCGAAATATTTGAGGAACAAAATAAATGACTGAGTTGCATTCGAATAATTTACATAAACTAATAAATATATTTCGAGTAAAGAAAGCTAGTAACTTTCTCTAAATTACCAAGTAAAACATGTAGAGTTGTTCATTTTTGTCGAGTCATTTTCCGCTCGTTCGCAATAGTTCTGACATAATGACAACTTTAAGAGAACAAAGAATGTCATAGAGGACTTATCAGATGCAAAAATACTTAGGAATATACATAAAATGATGAACGAGATTGACAAAAGAAATTACAGTACTTTAGGCCTTATCGATGGAAATATTTATTAAATAGAAATGCTTGTGTTAATTGGAATTGTGGTTGTATTCTATACGTTAGAACTATTTCGTGTAACGATATTAGTGATAATTCATGCACGTTTCGAAACCTTTTCAAGTCTTATTCAATTCCGAAGTTGATCGTTTTCTTTTTAAGTTAGGCTTTAAACATCTACTATTTTCAATGCGAAGAAAATTTAGAAATATCGACCATTACTTTTAAGACATCATTATAACATATTATATATCTCATCAAATATAAGAAATATTGAAAAAAAGAATCGTAAATCAGTAGATCTTTTTCAATCAATTGCCTAGGTAAACTTATTATCTTAGTTGAAGTTGGAAAATTGTATTCCAAAGATGTCTTATATTTTATAGGATGAACGACATAATTTGAAATATTTCTCGTTAACATGTTATGAGTATATTTATAATTATGACGATGTAGTTGTGCCACTTCTTCGTCGTATGACACATCTGGAAAAGTTAACTTTATATCTTCGTGTTCGTAATCGAAGTTCGTTCATCAATGGTACACATCTTCATAATGAAGTTCTTGTTCATATGCCTCAACTTCATACATTCGTCTTTTACATTAGCACAGAAAATGACATTAATGAATCAGTTCATCGTATATCTAATAATGATATTCAGCAAACGTTTACACATACAAAACATGCACGAACGGGTTGTATGGTCAAATATCTCAACACGTTTAAAGCCATATGTCATGTTTTCTTGCTTCCATTTCCATTTACTCATCTGAAAATGATCACAAATCAGTTTCCAACTATTATTTTTGATTATGTAACTCACTTGCATGTCCTTGATGTAGTTTCATTGAAGCATGAATTCTTCATTCGAATTAGTCGAGCTTTTCCAATGCTTAAATATTTCTCTCTGGTGAATATTATGTTACAGTCATGAGATGTTAATGAATGGAAATACGATAATAATTCAACATTTTCAGTTGTTGAATATTCTCATCTTATATCACTTGACATCATGCGTGTGTATCTAGATTATATTGCACAATTTCTGCTCGAAACAAAGGCGCATTTGCCTCGTCTAACTGAATTAAAAGTCAGTTATGACCAATTAAAAATGGTAACAATGAACTTTACAAGAGATACCACGCGGCGTAATTGTTCGAAAGTGAAACAATTACTTGTTGAAGAGTCAACGGCATTTTCAAAAGATGTTTATCAATATTTTCCTTCATTGTAAATTGAATTCTATGTTATTAACATGAATAAAAATAAATGTTATAAAAATCTTTATGTTATGTTAATAAAATAAAAAATATTAGTTGTTTATGATTGGGTATTGAGTTTTAACAGATATGTCCATTGGAAAATTATTCTTATTATTTTATTGATTTGTATTTATAAGTGAAACTATGTAGTTTAATGACAATTTCTGACAGTAGGAGTTTCAAGAAAAAACTATTAAAACAGGTCTGTGGGAACTATTGAAATTTAATACAGAAAAACATCAGAATATCATCTAACTATAGTCCATCCAAAAAGTCCGTGTGTGTGACTATTTGTTGAATAACTCGAGAACAAAAAGAGATATAAATCTGTGATTTTTACTATTGCATAGGGTTTGAGTACTCTATCGATCTCTACTAATAGAAGATGAAAAACATCGACTTTTAAGGTAATGTTCATTATCGATCTTTGAAAGATGTGAACGTGGTTATCGTAAGTGTTATAGTGACTTATCAGTTCTAAATATGTAAAAGATAGTCCACAGAATCCTCTATGAAATGACGAAAATCCGACCTCTCTAGTTATTGTAATTCAAAAATATCACACATTTTCCTGGAGTCTATACTAGTCCATACGTTCGATTACGATCACACTGTGATCCGTAATTACGGATCACACTGTGATCCGTAATTACGGACACCTTGATGCAGTTGTTGAAAATATGGCGACACGGAAATGCTTTTTCTTAATAGGATGGACTGCAAATATGTATAGTAAAGCTCGTTGTTGGTTATTGTTTACATTGTGGGAGTGGTTGTTTTTGGTCTCGAACAACTTTTATAATTGAAGATGACGAGCTAGACTATGTAGAAAGAGTCTGGACTTAAAATATGTGACTAAAATGAAGAAAAAAACCAAAAAGTGTAATTTTATGATCAACATATTACAGAATATCACTGATTGATATAAACAAACATATAATTCTTATATACTATAACAGGATATAAGAATTATATGTTTGTTTATATCAATCAGTGATACTCTATAATATGTTGATCGTAAAATTACATTTTTTGAATACCCAAAGTATTTTTTTGTTTTGTTTTAATCACATAGTTTGAATCCATACTCTTTCTGCATAGTCTAGCTCGTCATCTTCAATTATAAAAGTTGTTCGAGACCAAAAACAACCATTCCTACAATGTAAACAATGATCAACAACGCAGCAGTGTTCAGACTTTCAAAGAAAAAGGAAATTTCGAAAGTTTGGAAAATTTCAAGCATTTGTGTGTCAAATTATTCCGTACTTCCAAAAACTATAGAATTTCAGAAATTTCTGAAATTCCTAAACTTTTCAATGTTTCTAAAAACTTTTAATTTCCACTGCTATATGACTATTGACCTGATGGAAATTTCATAAATATTGGTAATTTCCTTTTTCGGAAATCTGAACATACCTCAGAGATTTTCACTGCACATATTTTGTATAATAAAACCAAAGAACAGATGAGGGTTATATATTTTAGTCCTATAATAAGAACTATACTGAGAAGTTGTTTGTAGCTTTGCGCGTATATAGGCTTTAAAATATTCTTTCTCATTTTCATACCAGATTAACTTATGATTCAAGGTAAGAAAGAGTCACCTGATTGAAGATTTCAAATTGATTTGTTCAGGTCTTTCATGTAAAAAAACCTCTCAGCGAGGAAACAGATTGATCAGTTGTCAAAAGAGGAGTCAAAAATATCTTTAGATGAATAAAAAACACATCACAATATGAAACAAAAGGACTTATGTTTCAATACGACCTACCTGGCAGTAGAACTTTTGACAACTACAAACAAAAAAAAATGAAAGGTTTAATTTATCATGATCTATTCAAAAACAATAGGATTTGCATCATACAAAAACACATTTATTCTGTTTTAATCCTTGACTTATATTTTAATTAATGATTTATAAGACAAATCGAATGAAATCATACTATTATTTGACTATAATCGTTAGTTCCCGTTGCGACAATTCTTTTTTCTTACAGTCTCAGTCCCATGCATCTCTACCAGAGATGGGACCGATTCGGTTGGCAACTTTCAAACCGATATCGGTTTCGGTTCGGTTCGGAACTTTTCGAACAGATCTCGGTTTCTGTTCAGTTTATTTCTTAGTTAAATTGATACAGTTTAAGTCAATGTATTGACATGTAAAAATAAAGAAACTAGAACGAGAAAAGAGGTTCTTAGCAACATTAACAATATTGATACATTTTCTTGTCATTCTTCGTCTCAGAAAGAAGGAAGTAAACAAACAAATCATGTCTTTAGTTTAGAAAAACACATTTAGATACTTTTGTTTTGTGATAACTAAATAAATCAAATACATCACAATATGACTATTTCTCTCCTATTAAATATAGATGATGTTATTGAACTTGATTTTTCATCAAATTGTGAAAATGTTCAGTTAAATTCTTCATCTTCTGATTCATTTTTTTTCATCGAATCAGGTAGCAAGTGTGTCCGGTTTATTTTTCGATCTTTAGCTGCTGAAAAAATTAATTCGAACTTAAAACTTAATAAAAAAAATTGAATGATTGTTGATATGAAAGATAAAAAGTCCGATTGATGGGAATGTTTTGATATTCCTGCTCGAAAAATTGATGAAGAAAAAAGTGAATTATTTGAAAAATTTCTGTCGTGTAAGTATTGTTATTATTTAGTTTCAATTATTCCCTAAGTAGACTTTGAAAAAACAAATTTTTCGGTTTAGTTCAGTTCGGTTTGGGATGTGGTGGGTGCAAGGGGGAAAAAGCAGATTTCAAGATTTCAAGATTCCCAAAGATTCTCAAAGATTTCCAAAGATTTCTAAAGATTTCTAAAGATTTCAAAAGATTTCTAAAGATTTCTAAAGATTTCTAAAGATTTCCAAGGATTTCCAAAGATTTCTAAAGATTTCTAAAGATTTCTAGGGATTTCTAAACACGGTAATTAAAGTAAATATGCATGATCTAATAAATGTCTACTTGAGAACCAAGTCTGGCCTCATTGTACACGCATTGGGATGTGTTTTACTCTGTTCACTGGAGCGAAGACAAATGGAAAAAAACATATTGCAAGATTTTAAAAGTTTTTTGAAGATCTGCAACTATTTTAATTAAATAAAATCTGTATGCTCTAATAAATCTTGACCTGAGAACTAAGACGAGGCTTGTTTTATTCATTTTGCAATGTACATCATAAATATCAATTTCTCGCTTTCTTAGAAAAACTGCAAAGAACACATAAAAGTTCAATTTTCTCCTTCATCATCATGAACTAAGTAGAGTTCCTAATTTTGATCTTTTTTGAGAAAACCTTCAAGACCTTTCATGATGCTAGACATAACAGCTTTTTCTCCTTTTTTTTACCTTACGTCGGAGTGAATAAAAAAAATTAAACGTTTATGATTGTTTCTTTTCAGTATTTTAGAAATGAATCATCAACACATATATTATGATAAAATACAATTTCAAGAATAAAAATCAAAAAGTGAAAGTTAAATAATAATAAAAGAACAATAATGTGTTTATACAAAAATGTCATCATTTTTTTCAACAAAAAAAAGTTAAATTTTAGTTCTCTTAGTTTCATAAGAATTATCGACATAATTTTCTGCCAAACGTTTGTTATTTCTTTTTCCCTTTTTTGGTTTTGCTGTTGGTTTATTTGTTGAATCATTCAAAAAAGTAGCTACTGCTACTGTTTCTGTTAAAGGTTGTTGATATAGAGGTTGCGAAGACAAGAAAGGCAACCTTGCTGTAGTTGAAGTATTTGAATCGTCATTTATTTGTTCTTGTTGTTCATCATTAATTTTCAAACCTCTAAGTTTTCTCATTAATGTGCATTTTTGGTTATCTCTTAAATGACGATAATAATTTGATAAGAGGAACTTACTTTTATTTTTTGACAGAACTAACTTTTCATTGCACTTACATTGAATAAATACATCATTCATATTTCGTATAATCAAATCATAATGAACACCTTCTGTCAAGACAAAATCGTTATTATCAAAAAATTCAACATTTTCAATACTCCATTTTTCAATTGTATTTATTATGATCTGTTTTGGATCATCACTAGTTGTTGTTGTTGTTGTCAGAGGAGCAGAAAAATTAGTTGTAGGTGTAGAAAATGAGTTAGAATTGTTACTTGTATCAATAGTACTTGTTAGTGTCCGGCGTGACCAAATTTTTTGGTCACGATCACGTCACGGTCACGACGGGTTGGTCACGGTCACGGTCACGGTCACGGTCACGGTCACGAGCTCTACTCACCGTGACCGTGACCGTGAGTCACGGAAATTTTCTCTAGCTAGTTACGACCTCTCTCGTATAATAGGAGTTTGTTGATGAAGGTTAAATACATTCGTTCTATTGGTCAAGGCAATAAGAATATGTTGGTGAAAAAAAAGGCAAGCAGTTGATATTAAATAATAAATTTGTTACATTAGATGAATAATGATTAATACAACTTCAATGGAAAAATATTTGTCGAAAGAGAATTTGTTGCAGTTAATTATCAATAAAGATAATTCAGTTACATTCTCGAAAAAAAAAGAGAAGGATCATGTATCTAAAGTTTGGCTTTATTTTAGCACAATTTGTGTTCACAATATAACACAAAATTATGTTATGTGTAATTCCTGTATGTCACTTATTGCATATAAATGCTCAACGGGTACTGGTGGTATGCAGAAGCATATTGAGTGTTGTCCTAAGTCTTCTTCAAATGTTGAACGTGGTGAAAATAAAATTACATCATATTTTAATCTTACAAAAAATAAATTAAACTTTGTTCCTCGAGAATTAAAAGATGCATTAACAGATGCATTAACTGAATTTATTATTTTTGATAGTCGTCCATTTGAAACGGTAAATGGTGAAGGTTTTACTGATCTTATCAATACTGCAATATCTATTGGTCGTCGTTTACTTGATTCATCAACAGTTTCAGCTTCTGACTTGCTTGCTGATCCACGGACAGTAATATCACAGATTTTTTTTCATACTTTTATTGTCGAATTTTTCTGTTTAGTTAAGCCGTCGAGTGGATCGTATGTATGAAGAACGTAAAGCACAACTTAGAACTTTATGTCAAACATTCAAATCATTCACAATTATAGTGGATTTTTGGACCGAAAAATATACTGGTTAGCTTCATTCTACTCATTTTTTCCGCTTTTTCTTAGAAACATTATGTCTAATATTTGTTGTAAACTTTGAAAAATGAGTAATCTTATTTTTATTGCCCGACTGAAAGATATTTTCTAATTTAAAAAAAGATTCTCTTCTTGTGCGTAGTTTATTTGATAAAAGTTAACTAATTCAATACAAAAAAAAAAATTTCAATTAGGATAAAATATAATACAAAAGTTAAATATTATGAATAAAAATTGATTACATTAAAATAAATAATATAACAATAATATTATTGTTGACGTTTCGGTACAGAATTGACCTACTTCGGAGCCTATTATTATATGCACTATTGATGTTTGTTTTGTATATGCATATGCATTTTTAAAAATATTCTTTGTTCTTCTTTTTCATAGGGGTACAGATAAGGAAACCTAGCTGTCATTTCCTTCTGGTATCATTGTTTTGTTTTGTCCATACCATTATCAAAAAGACGAATAAAATATATTTAAAAAAAATGTGTATACATGTACAAAACAAATATCAATAGTACATGTAATAATAGGTTCCGAAGAAGGTCAATTATGTACAGAAGCATCAGCAATAAGATTATTTTTATTTTATTTATTTTAATGTAATCAATTTTTATTTAGAATATTTATTTATTGTATTATATTTCATTCTAATTGAAAATCATTTTTTTTGTATTTAATCAGTTAACTTTTATCAAATAAACTGCGCATAGGAGGAGTTTTTTTTCTTAAATTAAAAATCAATATGTGCTTCCTTAGCCCAATCCAGCTGGAAGATATTGTAAATATTCTGCTTGGATTTAATAATAGATTGTTGACATATAATAAATAATAAAGCAATCAATTTCTACCTTTCCGAACTTAATATTTCAAATCTTTTGTTGCATTTTGAATTTCTCGCTATAGGAGTTCATTTCTGTGGCATATCACTGCACCATATTAATGATATTAATCAGCACCAATCATTTTTACTTGCTTGTCGTGCTTATGATTTAGAAAATCAAACAAGTCCTAATGTACGAAAATTTGTTAATGCTATTCTAGAAGAATTTGGTCTTGTATTTGATTCATCATCGTTCATTGTCTCAGACAATGAAAGCAAAATGAAGGCTGCTTTTCACGATGTGAACCGCATCGGTTGTTCGATACATTACATTAACAAAATTATGGAAAAAACTTTTACTGATACAAAAAATGATGATTTAAAAGAATATCAAGATTTATTTATGCATGTGAAACAAATTGTGGAACATGTTCGACGTTGCCATAAACAGAATAAACTCAGTAAGAAGTTACAGGTATACAGTAAAACAAAATTTAATGGAGCATTTCATATGTTCAATGTATTTAATGAAATATTTGATGAAATTCCTCGTGCACTTGATACAAAATTTCTTCTTACATATTCGATTATCAATCGACAAAGTTTACAAGAAATATGTGATTTCATTAGTACATTCGATGAAGTTATCGAGAAATTAAGCGATAGTGCACGACCGACATTACATCGAGTAATACCACTTCGTCAACATTTAATTGATCACTGTTTTGACAATGATGATGATAACCTTATTCATATGAAAAAATTTATAGGTATCTATCAACTTCGATTGTGTAGTCATTGAAATTGATTTTTTCTTTAAAAAAATGTATATAAGAGTTAGCAATCTCATTTTCATTTAGAATACCAATTATTAACAACATGGACACCACAAGACGCCCATCTTCTTGCTACTATAGTACATCCTCAGCTAAAGCATTTTGACAAATTTCTTTCTTATAAACAAAGGGCAAGTGAATTACTTCAAGCTGAAATTAAACGACGTGTACAAAAAAATCAATCATTATCATCACCATCTACATCATTATTTACATTATCATCTACATCATCATCCACATCATCATCTACATCATCATCCACATCATCATCCACATCATCATCCACATCATCATCTACATCATTATCATCCACATTATCATCCATATCATTATCTACATCATCATCAACATCAACATCATTGTCACCGTCATTAAATATATTTGAATCACTCTCTTGTACGACAGGTGATGTAAATATTACCACATCATTATCTACACAAGGAAATTTTACAAAAAAAAAACAAAAAGGTGTTTTATCATTGTGTTACGATAAACCTAGGTCTTCAACAATATCTATTGATGAATTTGACTCATGGATGTCATCCACGTTGACGCTAAACGATAGTGAAGGTGATAATATTCTTGAGTTTTGGTCTCAGCATCAAAACTTATTCCCTACTATTGCTGCTATTGCACGAGATGTTCTATCAATACCTGCATCAAATACTAGTGTTGAACGTTTGTTCTCTAAATCAAAATCTTTGATTACAGAGAAACGAACTAATTTGGCAGTAGAAAAAATCGATCGTTTATTATTTTTAAAACAAAATCTTAACATGCTGAAGAACATATGCGACAAATATTCACATGAAGGTGAACCACATCGAATGAAACGTAAAGAAAATGAACAAGCAAGCGAATTAATTCATAATAATTCGAAAAAAACAAAAGCAAATGAAATTGATTTAAATATTAATGATAAAGAAAACTATGTTCTTAACTAACTTGCTTTGTTTTTAAGTAATAGTAACATATGGATGTATTTTCTTTTAAAAGTGTAATTGTGAGAAATATGTATTTTTTTATTATGTTTTCTTCTTTTTGTGATGTTCATGTTTTCTATTTATTTTGATATTTATGTTTTGTCATTATTATGATGTTTATGAGAAGCTATTTTGATTCAGAAAAAGGTATATAAATTATCGAAATACGTAAAGAATACAAAATTCTTTTTGTTTTGGGGAATGCAATGCAGTTAATACAAAATACAGGATTAGTGACTATTTTAATGCCCGTGACTGACCGTGACCAAACTCCGGTCACGGTCACGGTCACGGTCACGATCCTTGAAATAAAATCACTCACGGTCACGGCCGTGACCGTGACCGTGACCGTGACTCACTGGTAGTCACGGTGGTCACGCCGGACACTAGTACTTGTACTTGTTAATGAAAGATCTGTAGTTATTGGTGAAAGAGAAAATCTGTGTTGTTGTTGCTGTTGTTTATGTTTTAATTCTTTTGCATATTCTTCATTTTTTTTTGTAAATAATTCACGTAAATATTCTATATTTGCTTTTAAACCAGGTCGAATCATAAATGTATTATTTCGTAATTCTATAGAACATCGTTTCTGTAAATCAATAAATTCATCGGCATCCCAGGTTAATATTTCAAATATATCAGATGTTAGAAGAAATGCACTGATGTTGTTAATACCTTGAGCCTTTAACAAGTCAACAATACCTTCACTTCCAGTAACTTGAATAATAATATCATAAAAGTGTTGATCGTGAAGTGAAAAAATATTTTTTGGTAATATTGATGTATCAACAGTAATTTTTAACATTGTTCACGAGAAAAAAATGTTTTCATCTAATACAAAATTTTGTTAGAATTGACAATCAACGTTCTTCTACTATAGCTATAGAGAGAATAGAGATATGAGAGAGAGAGAGAGAGAGAAAGAAAATAGAGAAAATAAAATGAGCGTGTTTTATATGACATGTCAAACGAGCCAAACGTGTTCTTTTTCTTTCCGTATCAACCAAAAGCACATATACGGTTAGCCTTTCTGTTTCAAAACGCGAGAAGAGAAAAGACAAAAATTTTGAAATTTCCCCAAATATTCAATCAGATTCATGTGACTAAAGAGAAAAAAAGTATGGTTGATTTTCTTTCTTGAAGATTTTTTTTTATGAACATATTTTACCTTTACAAGGATCTTCAAGAATGAAATATTGTGCACAAGTCTCTGAGTTCTAAGTGTTTCATATACACAAGAAACCATGAAAGCCTGTTCATTTGTGAGTTTAAATGCAGTAAATTCATTATCAAAATTAATTATACTTTTAGAAATCTTTGTAACTTTTTTTTCAATGTTTTGAGCAGTTTAATTCACAAACCATGTAGAGAAATCTCTTCCCTATCGATCGTCGAAATTAGCAAAAGATTAAATTTATTAACTATATATGTATTTAGATTATTAACATCTCATTCTAATGATGGTTAAAAATGGAGTGAAAATTTAATCTTTTGCATATATCTCATTAATATTTGATAAAGGAAAATAAAAGCAAAAGTTATATTATTAATCGCAGACGTTAGATTGAAAAAAATTTGTATTTATTGCTACACATCTGTTCATATACTAATGAAAATGACAAGTATTTTCCTGCTGAAAAATCCTCTGGTTTCATTTAGAATTTCATGCAGATTCAGAATGTGTTGTTCTTCTTGAAAAATGTGGTAAGCAAAGATGTAACTTTATCAATACTCGTACTTTCTTTTCAATAATATGTTTATCATAGCGAAAAATAGGAAGAGAAATATTTCATTCGTTTTGTTATTTTTTATGCCAAATATTTTTTTCTAAAGAATATTACTGAAACTTTTTTTTACCTTGAAAAAATTCGCTTCTATTGTATACACTAAATCCATGAAAGATTACACATTTACTGTATGTAGAATAAATACGTAAACCTTTTATAGACAGATTTTCTAGAAGACTCTTGAAAATCAACCTTTAGATATAAATATTTCGATATCTTAGAGAAGACCTTGATGTATGCAATCGTGAAGATGATTTCTTGAATAAAAAAAATAAAACGGCTATAAATATATTTTTCTTATCAAACCAATAATAGCTGAGTGTGAGCACTTACCCCTAGTTATATCATCAAGCTTATGCATTACCTGGATACGAGGTAAATGTGAAATACTGATGGAGGTCTCTGAAAAGTCATAACCACTGCATTCAAGTGACGAACTTTGAAAAACTAATTTCACAGATCGATAGAAAAAAAATATCTCTGCATGGTTAGTTAAGAAAACTTTTAAAAACATTGGAAAAAAAGTCATATAGATTTAAAAAGTAGAATTGGCTTAATAATGTATTTATCCCTTTGAGTTCTATATTCTATTTCATTTGATCTTTCCGAAGTCAAATTTTTCTTTTTTAATCAGTAAAGAATGATTACGGCTGATGGACATCAAGAGTTAGGTATAATACTGTTGAGAAGCGAGCTATTTAATTTGAAAAGGTCGTACGGAACTGAAATATTTACTACATGATGGTATCTGTCATGTTTCAAAAGCTTTCTTATACATTAAACAAGTTATTAACTTATATTGTATATACAGTTTCGCAAGAAATAGACTCTTTTTGTAGTGAAAATATCGCTTGCTTCAAAGCTATAGTAAAAATAAACTTATCATTGTAAAAGAGCTAGCTTTGATGTTCAAAAGATGATGAACCTAGAAGATAAGATTCAGAAAATAAAAATAACTAAGAGTTTGAGGTAATCTATCAAAACGAAGTAGTAAAAATTTGAATGTGAACCGGATCAGAGTCAGAGTACTTCGTGATATGTGATGAGAAAAAGTATTGATAGTTTTAACTATTCGCCTCTACAGAAAAAACACTGCAAAAAGAGATTGTTGCCGGTAATAATGGTAGTGTTGTAGGTGATATTATATTTTAAATGAAATACGGTTCTCTAGAAGACTAAGGTTCGAAATAATCTTCATATTACGACAGAGATGCCTAAGCAACCCTTAAATATGGATTCAAAACATGTTAGTTTTGCTTTTTTGGTTTTCAAATCTGATAATAGTTCTGTGAGGAAGAATTTCGAAGACCTAAAAGACGTCCAATGTCAGAGAAAAACTCGATAATTTACAAATGAATGGCTCAGTTACAAAATGAAAATAGTTAATAAAATGTTTGCTAAAATCGTTTCTGAGATTTTTTTCTCTCAGCTTTATTTGCATTATGTCTTCCTGCTGTAGACGAAGTTTGCTTACTTCGTGTTTCACACTTTGTCTCTAACAATTTTTGTGTTCACAACTTCTTTATTTTATAGATATACTAAATCTCTTTTGATTAATTCAGATATACATTTGCTTTTTCAATGCAACGTTTAATCTTAGCTAACACTTTAGTGTTGCCTTCTGATATATTTCTGTTAAAAAATGATAGTTTTTATTCTTACGTATCGGAAGCTGTAGGTGAAATTCCTGCATCCTACTTGAAATTTTTAAGTATTAATTCTGCAGATTGCTTGTTACGTATTGATGATATATTTGCATTTATTTCAATTGATTCTCCAGAATTCAATGATTTGAGAAGCAAACTAGCATTTCAATTGAACAATGGAACTTTCGTCGTCAGACCTGGATTTAAACACATTTTAAATAATTTTATTCAAATTCTTCGTGACAAACAGAAAAACGATAGTAGTAGAACTAATGACGAACAACAAAAAGAAGAAATATTTAAAATAGTTCAAAAGCATTCACTGCTTCGTTCATTAATATCTTTCTATCAAGTTAATAATACTAATGATTTTACTATATCATTTTTATGTTGTCTTATTGAAAATACAATCGATAATCTTATGAGATCCAAGAATCATTATCATTATGCAAAACCAATCATTGATTTTTCCATCTCACTCTACATTTTGGGAGGACGAACCACCTATGAATTCGTACGAAGTAATCTTATATGTGCTCTACCAAGTATAACAACAATAAATCAGTTGATATCTACCGAATTGTCCTCTTTCAAAGAATCAGAATTTCGATTTGAATCACTAAGTGAAACTTTTAATTCCCGTCAAATTACTCACGTTTTTGCATCCGAAGATTGTACAGGCGTCGTCAAAGCAATCAAATACGATGTTCAAACAGATTGTTTTATTGGTTTTGTTAGCCCACTTCAAGAAGGAGTACCTCGTAAAACCTATTTCCAAACTGATTCTTTCGCAAAATTGAAAGAGTGGTTCAATAACACCAAGAAAGCAAACTTGCTCAATGTACACATGATCCAACCAATCACTCAAAATATTCAATTTGGTTCAGCTGAAATTTTGGCGGCGTATGGTGTAGCCGATTCTTATACTTCAACTGATATTTTGAAACGTTGGTTATATATATATCATAAATTTAAGCAACGAAATATTAGAATAATTGGATTTAGTACAGGTATGTTTTGAAACGAAGTCTTACTTACAGGTACAGAATCTTCTAGTCGAGAGGCCTTCGAGGGAGCTTTCTTAGGTACTACCTCGGTTTTCCACGAATCTTTGCCTATACATACTAGATGATGCCCTAAGAAAAGCTCTGTAGAAATTCATATGTACTTTGAAATTTGACTAAGCTATGGAATGTTTAATATGCCAATTTTCTAGAGGTACTTTCAAGATTTCAGCTTTTGGAAGAAATGGAGTCTGTGAAATTCAACTTAAAACTTCGAATATTTAGAAACCTTAGTAATACGAGATGTCATGGGAAATTCAGAGCTACTGAGCAAACTGCATTCAAGATAAATAGATTTCAAAAAAGTTTCCCATTGCATGTACAACCGATGGAAAAGTGTCAATATTCTGAAACTTTCATACCTCGCAAAGAGTATGATCAAAATTTCAGGACTTTTTTTAATGAAAACCAATATAGTTAAGGTGTATAAATGCGTACAGTTTTAAATCAAAGTTCGAAGACCTGATTTTTCCTCAAACCTGAAATTTTTTAGGACTGTTGAGAAAATAAGCATATTGAAAACTTGGCAGCTTAGTCATATCCCAATATACATCCAAATGCTTTTAGGACTTTACTAGGGTATCATGTAGTACTTATGAATAAGACTCATTGAAATTAGAGCAAAGACGCAGCTGAAGAGGTTCTTTCGTGGGCCTTTTTCGAACACTACTACTAGAGAATCAATGGAGAAGGTCTCCTGAAAAGATTCAATATGTAATTTCTTTCCTATGGAATCACTTAATCAATGCTATGTGAAATATGTTGAAAAGAAAGAAACTTTTGAAAAAATGCAAAATGAAGTGTTGTGGTTTCTCATTCCTAATTTTAAAATATAAACAATTAAATCCTTATCTCTTTAGTTGATTGCAAAATTTCTGAAGAAGATTGAAAATATTTTTTCTGAAATTTTGCAGATATTAGATCTTTATTTGCTTCAATACTCTGCTCACACTTCTGGCAAAACAGTAAACTTGGAAATTTTTTTTCTTCTGTTCCAGATTGTGATGGAAAGTATCTTCGATCTATGAAACTTCTATTAGAATTTTTTGCAACACTTCCGAACATCAACTTGACTAATGATGATAAATGTTTTCAAATTGATATACCAGATGAATGGAATTGGTTTTTTCTACGACGAAAACAATTGTTACTCTTTTTTCAAGATGCTACTCATCTAGCCACGAAATGGCGAAATCGACTTCTGTCGGATATCGCCGATCTTACTGTCGGGAATAAAAAAGCAAACATGTTTCATCTCGAACACATAGTCAAAACTTATAATAGTAAATTTGATCATGCATTAGTTATGTCTGATTTAAATCCTTCTGATCGTCAAAATTACAGATCATGTGAAAAGATCAGTAGAGATGAAATTTTAGCAATTTTAGAATCAGATGATGATACTTATGCTACATTTCTTTACATTAAATTACTTCGTTACATAATTGATGCATTTATAAACAAAGCTACTTCGATTCAAGATCGTCTCTATTTCGCTTGGACAATAGTCTTCGTCTGTCGTTTATGGAGAACATGGTTGAATTTAGAATTCAAATCATCAACTCAGAAAAGTAGAGACAATTATTTCATCACAAGGCCTGCATATTATTCAGTCGAAATCAATGCACATATTCTTCTTTATTTAATATTATTAGTTCATGAAGGCAGCTTACCATTAGAATCATTACAAATTCCATTGTTTAGCAATCAATCGTGTGAAAGTATTTTTAGAAGTTCCAGATCTTTAACTGGAACACAGTCAACAATGGTCAATTTCACTGTGAAGGGTAAATTTTCTAAGAAAATACCATCAATACGATAAAATAATATAAAACTCTGTCATTTTTGGAGTTTTAGTCGACGGAAACACTTGCACCGTGAGAAAAAGGCTTCTCTCATTTCTGATTGAATATTCAAAGTTCATTTTTAGGACTGTTTATTTGACAAAGATTAGAATCAGAAAAAAAGAACGTTCCTGATTTAATTTCATTAAATTTTAAGGCTCTAATTTATAATTGACTAAATTTATCATTATTTGTATGGGATGGAGTCAAATATGTCTTTTGAAGGTGAAGGATAATACTTCAACGACTCTATTCATTAAGAAAGCTCTTATAAAGAATTCACTTTAGAAAATACCGTCAGTATTGATTAGTGGTACTCTTACTGAAACTTGGGTACCACCTTAGTACGGAGTTTCTGTACTTATCATGCATTACTGGATGTTTCTTGAGTACGCGTATGTAGCTTTTATGCATTCTAGTGATATACGAAAAATATTTATGAACCAATATTTCATCCATCCTTATTGTATTGCATTTGTTTCATTCAAATATAAATTTAATTGCAAAAAATGAAGACGTAAATAATAAATGCGTGAGAGAGAATAATAAATAATAGAACTAAAGCTATCATATTATCTTCACATGTGTTTGAAGCAAATAATAGAGGTACAGAAATTCTAATCGTTACAGAAGGGTATGAAGTATTCCCCTTTAAGATAAAATTCTATTTGTTAAAAATATCATAAATAAGATAAATTTTCGAAAACAAGAAAATTTATTTTTAATAAGATGTACAATAAACAAAGAATTGTAAAGCTGCATAATCACTTATTCCACATTATTAACAATCATTTGTATCCAACAATTCCGTGACTCTTTTGTATAATTTTGATAAGAAAATTTCTTTTTTTTTTTTATGATTTTACCTTTTCGTTAATATTCAAAAAAAATAAATGAAGCTGTATTTTTATGATCCAAAACAAAGAGAGCTAAAAATTTCTTCATCAAAGATAAAGACTTAATCTTCATCTCATGAAGTCAGACTACAATAAATGAGAAGAAAAGTCAAAAATAAAAGTATTCTCAGCAACACAGATTTTAAAGTGCGAATAGATTTAGTATCAATTATTACATAAAAAATGCAAGTACAATTTTTTTTTCATTAATCATTAATAGTAATCTCTAAATAACTTATGAAGAAAAGCAACAAAGATAAAATTATTTATTTGCATTTGTATCCAGGTGTCTTTAAGATAATAAATTGGAACCGGCTTGTAACATGTATTGTGAGTTCATTTTGTGCCATGTTATTTTAAGAATCATTTTAAAAATTTATATTAATGAAAAATTTTTTATATAAATTTAGAAAATTAAATTTGAATAGATCTCTATTAATACATAAACAGATATTAAAACCCACTTGATACTTAAAAGGTTTAAAATGAAAAGTCGCTTTACTTTTTTCAATCAATTACTATTCGACTAAATTGTATAAATGATTTATCAGCAAATAATAAAGGACAAACTAAATAAGCTGTTAAAATAGTTTCTTTCAATTTTCTGTTATATCATATCTACTTTACTTACTACATGATCTCAGTCTATTTGTGTAAATGAAAATGCATGTTTTCTTGAATATGCTACCAAACAACGAATGCAAATACTACAGTTGTGTGTTCACATCACTTTCTAGAACTAAATTTGTACAGGAAACCTCATATGAGTATTCGTCAAAGTCCATGAAAAGTATTCATGTATATAAAAAATGTTGGATGGCTTCAACTAGTAATTTGAGTACTGGTATTAGGACATCATGCTCACTTGATGAGTATCTTCACCAGGATATTCTATATTTTTTGACATATATGGCTAGGCAGACAACTTTCCTTTATAGTCCAAGTGTTATTTTCTTCAAATTTCTCTCCTTTAGATTTCTTGCATCGAGCAGAAAAATTAACAATATTACAAAATATCAAAGCTCTTGAAGATCAAACTCAACACTATCAACTACAATTCCCTAAACATCACAAGCATAAAAAAAACAATGAAAAGATTGTAGTATTTAATCAGAGTCTTAATGTAACTGAAATTGAAACAATAGTCTTACAAGCTTTTGCACATGCAAAAGAACTTGTATCTAAATTGGATATAAATATATTATTAGAAGAATATAATCTATTGGAATTAGAAGCATTAAGTGTTGAAACATACAATAGCTTGAAGAAGTCAAATCGAGTTATCGACTCAGCAACATCGAACACGTTCACAGATTCTGATTCAGATAATGACGATAATGATAACTTTAATAATAATGATGATAATGATGACTTTAATAGTATTGACGATAATGATGATTTTAATAATAATGATGATAATGATGACTTTAATAGTATTGATGATAATGATGAAAATCAGTATGGAATTTCAATGATAAATGATGATGATGATATACCAGATAACATTCTGCAATCAAATAGAACCGATTTTTCTGGTATGCGAGTATTTGATTCAATTGATCAAGCACAAAAAAACTCATATTTTAATGTTGAAATTAATGGCAAAAAAAAATTTCTACATAAACAAACAGCATGTTGGTATTTGACGGAAGGAAAAGGTCATTTATCTAGCGACCGTCTGTCGCGTGTGAAACAAATGAGTAGATAAAACTTTTAAAAGCATTTTTTTTGTACATTTGTATTTTTGTATAAATTTTGTTCATCTATGGTTCAGTCCAGTTCCCATCCATTGTTTCATGTAGCAAAAAGTTAGATGATTCATGTGAAACAAATTTTTATAAAACATATTTTTCAAAATAAGAGAAAAGATGTGAGCAATTGAGAATGTTTTATTGGTCAGAATACGTTATCATATATCATCCGCGAATTTGATTGTCATATAATCACATTTTTTCTTGTATCAACTATTGAATAGGTTCATTAACAATGAAACAATAATATATTTCATTTGATTCAACGCGCATAAGTATAGCATGTTGCTTAGTAAACCAAGATAAACCTTTTTTTTGGACATTAGCTACTTTATCAGAACTTTTGAGTCATGAGTGAAATTATTGCCGTCAAGAACCGACTTTTATTGAAGAGAGTTTTATTATTCTCGAATAATAAGCGACCTCATTTGATTTTTTTTTATCGCTTCCCAAACGCACCCTCTAATTTTCGAAAATTTGAATATGCCATGTTAGAAAACACCAATAAACATAACTAGAACTATTAACGAATTTAAGTTTATTAACAAGTATTTTGACAAAAAAATATGTTGCATTATCATCATTGTGACCATTGGTTTAACGAAAAACAGTCGATTGACTTTTCTTGATCAATTGACTAGCTCACAACAGGATACAGTATATAAGTATAATACGACAAGTTTGTGTGCACTCATGTGTACTAAAATTTTTCGATTTTAGCGTTTGAAGTAATTTCAAAATCTGCATGAATCACGATGCTCGAATTTATCTACTAATGTCTAACGACTCTATCACTGCCTACGCAAAGCTAAAAAAGCAGATTTCTAAAAATTTTTAAAGATTTCCAAAGGTTTCCAAAGGTTTCTAAAGATTTCCAAAGATTTCTAAAGATTTCTAAAGATTTCTAAAGATTTCTAAAGATTTCCAAAGATTTCTAAAGATTTCCAAAGATTTCTAAAGATTTCTAGAGATTTCCACAGATTTTACGGGCTAAAATCTGCTTTTTCCCCCTTGGGTGGGTGCGGGTATCGGTGTGGGAGTGGGTGTGGGGGTGTGGATGGGTGTAGGTATGGCTATAGGTATGAGTCTAGTTTTCCCACTCATCAACACCCACATCCACACTCACACTCACCCACGCCGCCCATACCCACACCCCTTCATTAAATTGATATGGCTTATTATTTAATAAGAGATACAGTCTTTCAAAACTGTTGTTTCTGAACATTTACAAAATAATGAAAATTTCCATAAAAATAAAAATTTTATTAAATAAATTAAAGATAAATGCTTTCCCACTGTTTCTCTATAACGAAAGTAAATTTTATCTCAATATATTAAGCGAGATAATTTTAATTTTTCAATTAGGGTGTGGGTGTTAGTGTTGAGGAGTGTGTGCAAGAAAAGAAGGCTCACACCTGCAGCCCACCCGTATCCAGAGGATAGCTTCTTTTAACTTCCTATGTTATCCAATGGATAATCTAAAGCGAATTATGGTCAGTTTTATTTCAAACCATGATACAGTCATAGACATAAAAATAAACAATATTTCGAGTACAAGAAAGATATCCTCACTCACAGATTCTCATAACATCCATTCTTTTATTCCTTTTTCATGTGTTTTAAACATTTTTATGTATATAGTGTCGATTTTTTAGAAAAGTAATTATATATTTTGAGAGTCCTAGAAATACTTTATCACTCTATATATTCAGATTTTGGCTTGAACTTCTTTGATGAGAGGTACTTCGAATATTGTCAATGTGGTGAAAGTGTCTTCATTGTACTCGAAATATTGTTCAGCAAGTAAATTCAAGTCAAGACTTAAATACATAGGATGACAGAGAATTTTGAGCGCTACCAGAAAATATAATTACTTTTCTTAAAATGTCATTTTATATTGGCGATATAATTCTACTGATCTAAACGATCAGATCGTATGTTCTAATCTAATATTTAATTGTTTAGTCGTATCATCCTCGTGCCGTTGGTGTACCTAATTCCGAAGATGATTACATCGTCATTAATGACGATGACAAGCAAAATGGAAGTTGATACAAATATCGAAAATACAAACAATTCTCAAACAAATACCAACAACAACAACAATGATTGGAAATCTCGACGAGTTGCATCATACATATCTCGTAAATGGTGATATTATTGATAAAAATGTTGATCGTCAAATTGATAGTTCTACTATTCTTTCAAATAATAATAGTAATTCAAATCAAGGTACTGAAAATGTTGAATCTGCACATATGGATTCAAATGACTTTGATACTTGGCTTGCTGATTGTATGTTTCAAAATACTCATAAACCCTTTGCTTATCTTGATTTAATTGGTGTTGATATGAATGATATTTTTGGTTCATGGGATGAACCCATGGACGTTGATTTTGATGCAAGGAAGAAACGGCGTGAGGGTATGGATGTGAATGTGTGGGTGTGGGTGTAGATCTGTTATTCATTCACACCCACACCCACCCACACCCACCCACACCCACACCCACACCCACACCCACGCGCACATTCATATGGACACCTACGTTTCACTTTCAATTTCTTCTTCTCAATTTTTGTGTGCTTTACATTACTAATACGCAAATGGATTTCTACTTTTCGTCTGTTAAGTGAAACATAAACATCAGTTTCGTTGTCAGAAGAAATCGGTGTTTGTTTTTCGCAATTTCATTCTTTCAGTGAAAACTTGTGTAAGAATACTTCTAAGCATTGCTGCAAACTGTTGATCACATTGTTATTCGAGAACTGTTCAATAATGATTTGATTACTCTTGAGACGATCAAACAATCTTATTTTCTCATCAAAACTATTAATATATATCACCTTTAATTTAGCACAGAACATAGGTTTGAGAAAATCAAGGGGGAAACAGAGGACTTCAAGACTTCAAAAGACTTCAACAGACTTCAACGGACTTCAACCGCAGTGACTTCATATTTTCACAAGACTTCAAAAGAGTTCTAAAGAGTTCTGAAGACTTCATAGGACTTCAAATGATTTTACAAGACTTCTGAAGACTTCATAGGACTTCTAATGATTTCACAAGACTTCATAAGACTTCGTATGACTTCATAGGACTTCATGGGACTTCAAAAGACTTCCAAATACTTCGTGAGACTTCACAGACTTCACGGATTTTGTTAGACTTCAGAGACTTTGTAGGACTTCTTGAGATTTTATAAGACTTCATCAGACTTTATAAGACTTTGCAAGACTTCATAAAACTTCACAAGACTTCGCCAGACTTCACAAAACTTCATAAGACTTCACAAGACTTCAAGACGCAGATTCTATGAGTATCAAAAAACCTTATAGAAATTACATGAAACTTCTATAACATGCAAAAAACAAAACTTATCATATAGAGATTACAAAAGTGTTTCCTGTTTCTGAGAATTGTTTCTCGCAGTATATCCATATCTAGAATAGAGATATGGCAATGACACAAAGCGTTGATGAAATTAAAACTAAGACAATAAACTTTACTGGTACGCGTATAGTTGATTCGATTAATCCAGCATTGAAAAACTCTTATTTTCAGGTGCAAATAAATAACAAGACTAAATCTATACACAAGCAAACGGCTGGTTGCTTATTGATCGACAAAGCTAGCCGTTTATCGGCTGATAGATTATCACGAGTGATAGAAACAAACAAAAAGGAATAAAATTCTTCATAAGACTGACATTCAATAGATGGAACATTTCTTATAAAAATAAATCACTTCATTCGAAAAGCATTCAGTTATTAACTATCATGTTTTCTAAGATCCAACAAAC
>CAJNOL010001057.1:0-22054 GCA_905250125.1 Rotaria sordida | reverse complement strand
GAAATCGATTTATATGTATTGTTACTCCTTCAAACAACCTTATAAACAAGACAAGCATATCATTAGAACCGCTAGCTCTATTGGAGGCATTGTTCTCCTACTTATATTTGTTGATTTAGTCTACCAACTCGACATGTTGATTATAAGTCGAATACGAAATCAATTATCGCACCAGCAAATTATTTTTACACTTGTCATTCACCTACAGGTCAGGGTTCGACAATATGATGTCATCAAAATCATCACACTAGAATTTCCCTTCTCTTTTGTCTATTGATAATTCTGTTATGATTTTCTCAGCGAAGGTTCGTTCCTGTTTCAATGTGTTTTTTTTTATCAAAAGATAATTGCATAGATTAGTGTATTGTGTCAGTCAAACGATAGAACATCCATCAACATTTGTATGGTAAAAAACTTATTCAAGACAACAACTTCCATCGATAAATAGGAATTATGATAGTATTGAGGAAGTTACAGAGAAACTCAGCAAAAGCTATACTGATGTTATATGAATAATGATAAACAGAATATAGAAAAGTGACAAATGAGAATTGCAAAGAGTCAAAGAACGACAACAAATCAAGGACCGTATTAATAGAGAGTACTAACGAGAATCATTAGAGAAAAAATCGAAAAAATCGACACGTTAACTTTGAGATAAAATTTTATTACAGTAAACAAAATATCCTATGATTCATACGATGTTTCACTTGACCAGAGATCAATAAACAAATTGTTGACAATAGTTTCAGTTGTATGGTTCATTATATAACGAGAATTTTCTAGTAGTGCAGATATCGGTAAAGATCGATTCGATGTACTCAAAGGTCTATCACGTAATGGATCGAGACTAATAGCATATCCTCGTTCGAAATCAGCTAGATAGTCTGCAACGCATCTTACTAGCACCAAGAAAGAACATATAGTAGCGCCACTTTTGTGTTCTGTTTCCTGTTTTGTTGACAATCTATACAAAGCAAACTTACGCCTTTCGAATATCAGGGTTTTTGGCTCTTTTGCAAACGGTGAAGGTTTTTTTCTTATGTTGTGCTAGAACCAAGTATCGATTGCGATCATGAAAAAACAAGTAACGTTCATCGGAAACTGATTCACATCGAATCGAACCTTCAATGTTTAGCAGTATCTCTATTAAAATATAGTTAACACACCTACAACAGAAACATGGATTCAAAAGAAAGTCCATCTCGGAAAATTCTTTTATTTTTAATGGATCCTTCGAATATATATTACGAAGCTATTCAGTAGAACGGTAAAAGCCTTTTTGAATAGATATCTTAGAGAGTTTTGGTTGAAATTAGAGGATGTGGGTGTTAGTGTGAGTTTTGCTGTGAAACTTTTCTTCACCCATCCACACTCTCAAGCAGAAAGAGTAGTAGAGAAAACTTTCATTACATCCAACAATAATTGTTTTTTTTTTAAGTATTTCAATGCGTTTGAACAAATTTTTCACTTAAGATTGGTAAAAATAAAGATCTTAAATCTAATAAATTGTACATTCATAAACTCACCCGATAAAACACTGTTCTACATATATATCCTATTATATAAAGTTATAAAAATCCACTATGATCTATTCATTCGAATTATTGTAATAACTTTACAATAGCCATGTACGACAGTTTTGTATGCTAATACACACACACTTATGAAACAAGAAAGCAAGAAGAAAATGGAACTTGCATTTTGTACGGGGTAGCCCCGTTGAATTTATGAGTCAAACGTATGTTTGAAAGAATTGTTTTTTTTCTGTCATTGACTATAAATTTAAATGAATTTAAAGCAGCAATCATGACGACAGAAAAGAAAAAAAAACATGCGTAACACGTTGCTTTGCTGTTCACTCGTTGAATAAACATTACCATTAGAAATCAGATTCATATAGATCATACAATAGTTTGCGCATTTTTTTAAACATCCAAAAAAAATCCATCCATCTTGGTAGCAAAGTGAAGCAAAGTCATCATTGCGTCACACTCTATAATAGTGAACGAATGGCAAGCACTGATATTGACACGATTAACATTGTTCTTAAACGAATAGAGAATGTATCAGCAGATGAATTAGTCTGTCCAATTACATTTGAACGCTTTCATGATCCTGTAATTGCTGGTGATGGACATATTTATGAACGTGCTGAAATCATACAATGGATTAGAGAAAAAGGAACAAGTCCATTAACAAGAGAGCCTCTTCATCTCAAAGATATACGTAGAGATGAAGCAGTATGTGAAGCTATAACTCATCATTATGCAAGTAAACCATTCAATTTGAGAAAGCCACTACGACCACTCAGCTCTCAAGAACGAAGAAGACAGCGACGACTAAGACGAACAAGTAATCCTACTTCAGATATTAATCATGAACTATCAAGAATTTCTACAATAGAACAAAATATTCCATTACCGACACCTATTGTACCAAATCACCGATTTCTACCAATACAATCTTATAATCCTATACCAAGACGTAACTTTCGATATGAAAGAACTATAAAAGACAAATGTTCTGACCTGTGTGATTCCTGTTTAGTACGCTGTAAAAATTGCTATCATTGTTGCAGAAAAGATTCATCATTCGTTTGCAAGTGTTCGTTTTGGGTGATCTTTATCTTCCTCGTCATATTCATCCCATTAATAGTATATTTCATGAAAGCGAAAAATTCTACCTATTGTAATGGCATAACAGGAGTTATGGGTATGTAATCAAAACTAAATTATATCTTATATATATCATCGGTATAATCTTTGTCTTACTCGATTGTACCATAGAATATTAAACAAATTACCGATGACTATGTGTCGACATTTAAGTCTAATACTTTGGCGTAACTTTTCAGGTAGCTTTCATTTATACTTCTATCATAAATTGAAAAATAACAGCACAATATAATAGAGTCGTTTTGGTCGTAAAGTGTAGAAGTAAAGCAGTATATGTCGGTTTTCAAATTTTTCTCAAACAAATACTATAAAATATAAACATGAGAAGCAAAAACAACCCGATTAAATAGTTTGATTCCAAAATGAAAACTTACAATATGTTTGCACTATTCATTTATCCTACATTGTATACAATCAATTGACATTTCCTTTTTAATGTCTGTATTTCAGGATTGAATTCATGCTCGATCAAAGACCAAAAGAATAATAATAATTACATTAAACTAGGCAAAATATCTACTCCAGTGAATCGATATAGATTCTATTCATATACGTACAAGGGAAAGTCGAACAAGGATTCAATAGTTTTTGAATTTCAAAGTGGTTCAGAATGGTATTTAGATGATTTGTCAGCAATTGATATATTGACCAACAGAACAGTCATTGAAAACGGTAGTTTTGAAGATGGTACATTAAATGAATATTGTGTTTGTGGTTCAGCATTGGTAATCAGTGTTTTGAATGGATCAATTGTAAATCGTGGAAACTACTCCTGTAGTGTTTCGACACAGTTATCTAATGTAAATATTTCTCGAGCGATCAATACGATTAACGGACGTTCCTATGTTGTAAACTTTTGGCTATATAATCGGCATGACAATGATCGATTGGTTACTATTTATATTAATACAGCATCAACTATGAATTGTCGCTTTATCCAATCAAATCTTTCAAGATTTATTCTAATTTTGATTAGCAAATGGTTTTTTTGACTGTTTTAGAATTCATTTGAATAAGCAGCCATGATCGATTTTGACCTTGCTTAAAGGTCTCATCAGATGGCATTATTCAAATTCATCATCATCATCATAAATGACGATGAAACTGCAATCAATCCCTATAAAATAGAGGAGATACAGTGTTAAAATGTATAACTACATTAAGAACATGCCACCTGATGAGACTCTTAAGCAAGATCGAAACCAGTCATGGCTGCTTATACTTATTGAAATTAGACAGACTCTTGCCTTTTTATTTTAAAATGAATATGAATATTTCATTTGATGATTATTCTCGCTTATAAAAAAAAATATAATCTTTAATAATTTGCTCTTTAATTATTGGACATTCATTATTTTCATATTAATTTTGGAAATATATGTTTTCGATAAATCCTCAGCCTATGACAAAACATAAAATAACTTATTTTGAAAATAGTTTATAACCTTGAGTTATTCGTACACCGTTAGCTGTTATAGTTACATTTTGAATTTGTTCTCCCGTTTGTTCATCTATTTCGATCGTAACCATTGGCGTTATAATACTATATTGCCATAATGCAACTAATTTATGTGGTTGAATATAACCAAAACCATAAACATTAAAATCAAATTTATTTTTTTTGATTGAACAAATCTTTTTGTTACATTATCTGATAAATCTAATGTAATTAAATACAGTATAATCTTGTTTAAAATTATAAGCATGATAGGTAAATAATTGTGTTTGAGAATTAAAATAACTTTCAGGCATTGGTGATATACGATTAAAAAGTTGCATAACTTGTCGTTTTATTTCTAAGGTTTCTGTATCAACTTCCTACTAAGGAATAATTTTGTTTTGTTGAATCATGTATAATTGCATATAATTTATTACTCATTGGATTAAATTGTATATGATCAATTATAATACGTTGAATTTGTTCTGTTTGATCAATTTGATTAGTTTTGATATTATATTTTAAAAACTTCGATATTATCATGAAGTGTTTGTTACATTAAAAAATAAATAGTTTCATTATTTTTATCATAAGTATAAGTGTCGATTCGATTATATAATCCTCTAACATATTTTGATGGATAATTATTAATTTGAAATGTAGTTAATGTTTTTGGACGATCTGTAGTATTTTCATTTTATGTTGTTACTGAATAATCATTTATTGTTATCCAATCCAAACAAATTAATGACAATAAAATCAGGCACAATAAATAACTTTTCATTGTTATCACTAGTCTCCTTTCTTAAATGATATCGTTTTTAACAGTTAAACGTGCTTTATCATTCTTATCAATATGCTAAGTTTCTCATGTGTTAAAGAAGAAATAATATTCCGTATTTTTTTGTTATTTGAAGCCTTCATATCTCAAAGAGATTTCTATAGAAACATTTGACATAGGAATAAGATGAAGACAAATTAATTATTTTTTAACAAAAAAAAATTTATGATGACTTGTGTGTTTAGTTATCGACAGAAATTTCTTTTCGTTTTAATCACTATTAAAATAATGATTATAATGAATGGGTTTTTTCACATTAGTTTTGAACAAAAGATTTTGTTTCTCATAGATTCTTTTCAATATAATCCATAAGCTATATTGATCATATGATTGGTATGTGAACGATTAATTGCAACAAAGAAAGATTTTCGAAATATTTTTCTGAAGGATAGCTTTTGACAAAAAGAATGTTACTTTTAGTTGTATGAAAAGTCTTTTGATATTTCAAACGCATTGACATGCCTGAATATGACGTAAAAAGACATTTATCTAAATGTTTAGTTATATTGAAGAGAACAAAATATACTTTCGAAAAAATGAAATCCATTTATTGCGTGTGTTCCTTATTTGGCAAATTTATAAAAAAAAACCAAGTTGTTCAAGTGGTATCAGGGTTTTTCTTATGATTAATTGATCAATAAGCCCAAATTCGTTTCATGTGCAAATCTATATGAATTAGTGGTTTACAGGCATGAAGAGATTGACGTAAAATAATTTGTAATACTTTGTTAAAAAACATTTTTAACGTGTGTTATGATCAAGAAAAAAAGGTGACATGTATCAGGTTAAGCTGCTAATTTGTATAGATTTTTACATCAAAAAATAACCAAACTCGATTTGTACAGAGTACTGTCGCGTTAAAAAGAGATTGATGAATTTGGTCAACAGAACGTTGAAATCTATCACAGTGCATAATAAATAGTCTACCATAATATTCATTAAAAATCTTAAAGTATACTACTGTCATACATACCTCGATCATCTCTATTCTCTTTTCTTTGATTATTTCTCTATTCTTCTGATATCATATATTCACTTCGATTCCTCCTTTGTTTGTCCTCGATTGACTCTTGCGCATCTTTCTCTTGTGTCTTTGTTTTCATATTCGTATCTATACACTTGTTGTTTATTACATAAACGGAGAGAGATAAAACGAAAACAACATCATCATATCTCTTCTTAACAGAAAATATAGACGAAAATTTGATACACAACAGAAGAGTTAAATAGAATTGGAACCTTCGAAATCATTTTTCTGCTATAGAACAAAATATTGCACAAACATAGATGTGTACGTTGGAAGCGAGTATATTACTGCTGAAAAAAATATGAAAGATGCAGATCTTTCATCATTACTCGTTCCTATCAATGAATATAACTACTTTCGACTACCATTTATGGAACATCACTTGCTTCTCGTTTTACCAATCGTTGCTGCAAAACATTTTTTTCTTAATTATTAAATATAAACAGACTACACCGTCGTGCATTTGTATTAAGAGAATTATATCTTGACAAGCTAAAGTACAATCGTAGCAAGCATCATACAACATACAAGATTCATATATAATTCTAAACTGAGGATTAGACCTGTTATAGAAATAATTCTCGAACGAATTGTTTGTTTGATCAGAGCGCATGTTTAATCACGTCTGAAATGGTAATCACGTCCAGCTTTCATGTAAGGCGGATCTTTCTGGTTTTTTCTGATATTTTTCGTAACCCAACTAAGGCTCATGGCAACAAAAGCCACTTTTTTTTTCAATAAGTACATCTCTGTAGAAGCTATTATGAATTAAAAGAAGTAGTATTTTATGATCGGAAATCTTAATTGTACCGATAGAAATTTGCTTTGATAAACAGCTCCACGAATCTGATGATAATACATAATGTAATTTAATAACATAGCAGTAGACATCCTTGTAAAAATGAAAACCAATAAATTTTCAGTTTTACAAAAAAAAATCGACGGTTAGAAAGCAAAGATATTCTTGGCTTAAAGCATGACGGCTTTTAATAACAATTTCATTACTCTAGACGAGTATAGAAATTTATTGTTATGAAATGAATTATAGCTTTATTTTTTCAGATTATCAAAGTTTTCATTGACATCTTGTTGCCATGCCTTAATAAATTTCTCCTTCATATCATTTTCAATAACAAATGTCACTTCAACTCCATCTCGATCTGCTGTTATCCATTGTGTGCCATCGTACACTGGATCAAGACGATATACACATAGAGACAATCTACCGGCCCATGTCATATAATAATGACATTTATCTCTATAGCCAAAATCGACAAGGTTTGTCCAGTTGTATTTATAACTGGAATTGACAAAAATATTGTTCGAAAAAATGACCATATTAGGTAATTGTTTATCCTGTACCATGTGTCTTATCAGTCCATCGGTAGTTGCCAGATATGATTCCAAAAATTTCGGATTATTACGTAATTGAACAATAGAACGACAAATTGTTTGGGAAATATTCGAGAGTGACAATGAACCATCGAAATCATTCGACATCATAATATAGACAGTGTTGACAACAAGATCAGCCGAAGCGATGGAATCTGATACACCACGAATATCGACAACTGTACTTGTGTGCAGAATGCGTCGTTGATCGCCATTTGGATAACAATAAGTATTAAGTGTCAAAATGATGTAAGACACAAGTGCTTGAAGAATAAGCAACCATGATCGATTTCGTCCTTGCTTAAAGAACTCATCAGATGACATTATTCAAATTCATCGTCATAAAATAACGACAAAACTGCAATCAACCCCTATAAGATAGAGGAGATACAGTGGTAAAATGTATGACTACAATATGAATAAGCAGCCATCTGATCAGACCTTTAAGCAAGGTCGAAACCGATCATGACTGCTTATTTATTAAAAGTATCAACAATTTCTACTATAATACGATCAAAAAAATCTTTCTTTCTACTAAATTGATTACAAAAGAATGACTATTTAGTAGTAATTTTTCATCTCGTCAATATCAATATTTAATTCAACAATATCGATATACTCAAACAATGTCCTTTACTTAACGAAAAATTAAGATCTTTCAATTTTATTGTTTATAAGTTTAATCAAATCGAAGTTTTCTAGTGCTATAATCTTATATTGGTCGTAGAAAATCTTTCATTCGAACTTATCTATCTTGTTTGTCATTTTTTGACAGCTGTTATTCAATGCAGGTATAAGTAATAATAGAAACTTTCTTATTAAAATGCAACTCTTATCAATTTAGAGAACTCAATAGAGTGGCTTTCAGATACGAAATGAGTCTTTAATTTCTTCTGACTTGTGCTTTTAGTGTCTTTATTGGAATGAAGTCCTAGTCTTACGAGGGAAGATAAAGCATTCTTCCTCATGGGATGGATGTGGGTGTGAAGAGTATATCAACAAATCCATACCCAACACCCACACCCACACCCTTTAATAAACCGAATGGTAAAATAAAAAATATAAAATTTTTTATTTACTTATATAGGAGCTTTCAACACTGCTTGTGTAATTATCAGTTTAATGAAAGAATTTTACAACAGAAGATATTTATATAGATTAATATAAAGTTCAAAGTCCAATGAATCATTACAACTCGAATTTACGCATATGCAAATACCAGTGTATTTTTTTCTCATTGCAACAACACGAAACGCAAAGCTAAGTGAAAAAAAGAGGAAGAATATATGAAGAGCGCAATACATATGATGAAATGCACACGGATGAAAAAAATTATCTATCTGATGAAAAAGTTATGCTTCATTGATTCACGTAAACATACGTTGGTGGGAAAAAACCAAGTAATGTTGTCAGTAATAAATACAGAGTAAAATCGATTGCAAGCACACACAAGCAAAGTCTGTACACTCCAGTATCGCCTTGCACGTAAGTATATCTAGTTTCTAACATTATTATACTAGTAATAAGATTAAAGTTAATAGTAAAGAGTAGCTACAAACAAGAAAAAAACGATGGGACATAGACACGTAACATTTTGATAACCTTTTCGATGATATAGACGACCGAAAAAAAACTATTTGAATATCAATATACTGAATTAAAATCTAAGATTGGAATATGACAGCAAAAGGTCCTTATTCACAGAATAGGAGAAGCGTCCTGGATTTTTCACAAAAGACGGTTTTTTCACTCTTCTGTATAAACATCAATCAAAGAGTGCAGTGATTGAATGAATTCCATCGATTGGCATGCTTGTCTTTCTGGAAAAAGTCTCTCGAAAAATCAACTCTCATGAAGAAAGTATATGGACAAAAGAAGTCGAGTCGATTTTAATCTTATTTCTGGGTGATATCCAGTGATAAGTTTTAGCAATTACAATTGATTAAAATTTTAAAATCCTATATGTAATGAAAATGAGAGATCGATAGATAGAGAGCTGATGTTCTATTTCGTTACTATTGCAATGTGTATTTTATTGTGATAAATAATGACAAACTGGAAGAGTAGCGTTACTACCACCCTCGGTATACATGTGCACTGCACTATTCAATCACTCCAGCTGTATCTGCTTCAATTAAAACAAGCTTATGCATGAAAAAGGGTGTGGGTGTGAATCTTCTTTGTGCCTACACTCACACCCACACCTCACATCCCACATCCTTCGAAAGCTCAAGTGCGTGAATGCCTTATTCCATCGCTTGGGTGCGGATGTGGATATGAATGTGAGAGGTCGAAAAGAAGATTCACATCCATACCCGCATCTAGGCTAGCTATAAGGATTATGACGTTCTGGTAGCATTGTCAGAAGGTGGGGAGAAAATGAATGGATCCCAATTTGATTAGTGTACTTTTCATTATATGAAGTGAGCCACGTTTTCTTTGGTTCATACGTTTGGTTCACTTTCTACGACCATATAAAACGGATAATAGCAGGTTTTTTTAAGAAAAACTTGCGAATAGAACAAAATAAATTTATTGAATTTTTCTAAGTTATATAAAAAAGTTATACAAAAAAGTCCAGGAAGATGTCCTCGATTGCACATTGCTGTTGCAATTATTTATTCAAGCAAGGAAAATCATTCGTCTATAAATGTATTATTAGAAAAGGCAGCAAAAAAGTCAATGCGAATGCTATATATGAATAAACAATATATTATATAAACAGGGTACCCGTTTGTCAGGCAAGAGCTAGCACGACAAATTTTAGCTACCTTTTGGCACCTTTTTGGCAAATAACGGCGAAAATTTGGCGAGTTAGCTCTTTTCGTCATCTCTTTCATAACTGAGAGCTCTGAACTTAAATAAACCATTTGCAAAAATCTTTTTTTTTTAGCATACTAAATAAAGCAGTTAACAGTAATTCATCATAATGACTTCATATAAGTAAGAAGATATATATATATATAAATTTCAATATACATACTTCTATCAAATATTTTTGTTTTCCTTTTATTTAAGTCGTTCTATCTTATGTACAAGTTGTGGAGAAGCAGTTTCTACTGAAAGCAAATCTTATTATAAATGTCGTGAATGTAAATTACATTATATATGTAAAAAATGTTCAAATGTACAACAAATACATACTTTAATGAAAATTACAAAAAAACAGAATGAAATAGAAAAATTATCGACAAAATTAGCATCAGCTAATGTAGCTACAGCACCGGTAAAAATTAATCTTTGCCATTTTTTACATGACTTATCCTATAACACCAGTCCTACACTATGTAGTTCTGTAATCTAATCAAATAATGTAAAAGAATTTTGTTTCGATTTTTCAAGCAAAAAACGTGTATCTCTTCGTTTTGTAGCAACAGTGAAGTCACAATATTTTTAATTTTTATCTTTATTACACATCTTCAACTGTTTCAAATAGTCCACTGGATAAATCTTTAAAGTTCTCTATATTTGAGTTGTGTTTTAATTTAGTGATTGTCGAAGTTCTGCCTTTGATTTCTATATTTTCTTTAGGAACAACTTAATAAGTTTTCTAGAAGCTTTTTCGAAAAATACTTAGGACTACTGCTAATTTTAACCAAAAAAAAATAAAGATTCATTTTATAGTTTTTGTGATTCCTAAAGTAAAGAAAAAATCTAAAAATCAGAAGTTTTAATACATCATCCATGTAAAGAAAGATACATACTTGGAAATAAATATAGAGATAACATGAGATGTGCATTGATTGACTAAACTGTTTCTTTGATATTTTGTCGTTTCATTTTCGTCTTAAAAAGTCTGAGTTTTCAACATAAATTAACTTCATTTAGAATTTCACATAACAAATATATTGTTTAAAGTACTTTTTTTTTATGTCCACATATTTCAGAAAAGGATGTTAAGTAAATAGTGAATTGAAACGTCTCATTTAAAAAAAAAATTTTAAATTGTTATTTCGTTAAAAAGTTCCAAAAGGCAAAATCTTTATATGGAATTAACGAAATGAGTTATTTAACATTGATTTTTTTTTCTCATCAAAAGGAAACATCAATTTTTGAAAGATATGATTATCTTACTATGCCAACAAGTTATTGTGAACATTGTTTAACTATACTACATCCAAATAAAGAGCGATATTATTCATGTCAACAATGTCCAAATGGTTTTGATATTTGTACGAAATGCATAAATTTGATGAAAACTGAACATGCACCACAACATACATTTAAAAAAGATAATTATTCAATGGATGAGCATATGCTGATACATTATGATACATCATGTGATGGTTGTGAAACAGTGAACTTTAAAGGTATTAGATATCAATGTGATGAATGTCGTCAAAGTTATGATTTATGTGAATCCTGCTATCATAAAGTAAATGAGTTACATCCTAATCATGAATTCAAAATTGTTCAAAGTCCATGGTTACAAATTAGTAATCGTATATTTTTGGCTAGACGTGCAATACAAGTACTTAAAAAATTTCCAAATCAACAATATGATCCGTTAACTGGTTATACGTTACAAGATGCACAACAAGTAAAAGAACAAGAAGAAAAAAATTTGGACCAATTTTGGCAACAACGTTTAAAAGAAGCAAAAGATGCTCGAGAACATCAAAGACAAATGCATAGAATACAAATGGATAGTTTACGTCATATGGGAGCAATAATGGCTCCAAATTATCATATAATGGAAATGACACACGATGATGATTACTATTAGTCTTTTTTTGCTGCTCACATTTGATTTAAAATATTTATGCTTTCTATTCAAACAAATCGTGAAAAATTAATCAAGATAATATATAATACCTTTCTTACTATATTATAAGTGTTAGTACTTCACTTATTAAGTTGTAAGACAAACAACGAAATCATATAAAAAGATTCAAACTTTTAAAAATCATTTTATCTTTGAGATATGTGCAATGAATATCTATTTATTCTGAAACAGCAATAACTCTTTTAATAATAATTCTCCCCCTATTTTCCATGAATAAAAGAATCATCTTTTGTTTCGAAAATTGTTTTATTGCTAAATCATATGCTCTCTCCGATGCCAATAATTTCAGAAGTAAATTATGTGTTTTTAGAGGAACTATTCCCCATGCACAGCTCATTAAGAAATACAAAGAACAAACCCGTATATCAAGCCGTATATGTCGAGATTAAAATTCTATTCTCTCTCATATCTGACAATTGTTTGTCATTCATTCTCTTTGAGGGTGTGGATGTGGATGTTGCTGTAGAGCAGAAAAAGTTCCACACCAACATCCCCACACTCACACTCCACATATTGTAAAAAATAGGCGTAGAATAATAAATCCTTCAAAAGGGTTTATTAACCTTATAAACGCTTTCATATACCCCTTTTAGTGTCATAAACCCTTTTCCTTCATAAACCATTCGGAAATGGGTTTTTTATTCTACGGTTTCTTCTAAATAATATATTAATAAACGCTTTTTCCAAGGGTTTATGAAGTTAATAAACTCTTTAAGGGTATATTACAGCTCATATGCCCTAAAGGATTTATAAAATTACGACGAATAACATACCCTTCCTAGGGTTTATGAAGGAAAAGGGTATATGAAAGGGTTTATGACACTAAAAGGATATATGAAAGCGTTTATAAGGTTAATAAACCCCTTTGAAAGATTTATTATTCTACGCCTATTTTTTACAGTGCACCCACCCACATCCACACCCTCATACGATCTCCTTTTTGATATTAACTACAGAGATACAACTATATAGAACATCTACTACCCATTTGACACATACAATAGAATTTAAAACTAACTGATGACATCCTTGGTCGAATCGAAATGTATGGTGGTTGCTATAATTTTGTATTCATCCCCGCCCTTAGGAGATCAGCAGACAACATTGGCGAAATAAATATAATTATAATTTAATCTTATGCAAGATAAAAATAATAAATATAAAAATAAAAGAAAATTCAATCTAGAATATGTCAATATGTTGCTTTTTGACTATAGCGGATATATATATATAATCGAAACAATTCTATCATCTTATTTTATGAAAAGAAAGTCGGTATGCTTTTTTTTTCTAAAAGTGGACTGTTCTGCCCAGCATCATGTCATTTTAATCTTTGACAAAACGAATAATAGAAATGAGGACCGAAAGACCCGTCAAAACGTACGAAGCAAGAAGAACGCCTAGGGTTGATCCCCATAATCGTTGGCGATAGTAAGTAGATAGGAGAGGATTGATGTTTTGTGATTTACGTAAAGCGTCAAACACGTAAATACTTCCAGGAATGCTTATGGCGAATAAAAAAACACTGAGCTAAATCATAAAAACCTAAGATCCTCTTGCTCTTATTGTCTTCAGCAGTCGCTACGACGATCACACCGATAACACTAAGAGCAATACCGAGACCACCAGAAGCTTTGAGATAGTTAGGAAGTTGAGGTTAGAACGAACATTCGCTATATTTCACAGCCACTGTAATTTGTCCAATGGACACACCGAGAAGAAAGAGCAGTAGGAAGGTAAGTATTTTGCGATACATTATGCAAAAAAGGAATAATCTAATCAATCCCACCATCGTCCAATATGTCATATACTCGACATCGTCTTGTATCAACACTCGCATCAGGTTGGAATTTTTTTTTTGTTTCGCTGTAATCTTTTATTGATCGGATGACTCTTGGTATGCATTGTAACACAGCAGTTCTTGTATTGGCAAGTAGGGATGTCACATTCAAGTTAAGTACAAGTAGGCATGTACCGAATCCGAAGGTTCGAACCCAAGTTCAATCTTGACTCTGGTTAGTTTGATTTAATTACAAAAAAAAAGAAGTAAGCCAATAGCAAAGTTGTAAGAGCTGTCTATGATAAACTGATGCACAGCGAAATAAATGATCCAAAAATCGAAATGCTGCGGTGTAGTGGAGTGTGAGTGTGGATGTGGGGTTTGGGGTGTGAGTCTAGATGCGCATGGGGATATGGATTTGGGTGTGAGGTGTGGGTGTGAGGGCTGGGGTGTGGATGTGAATATACACGTGTATGTGCGCGTTGATGTGATTGTTAGTGTGGGGTGGATGTGTATATTGGTATGGATTTGGGTGTGAGGTGTAAGTGAGGTGTGGTTATGGGTTTAGTTTATGACTGGATGTGGGTGTGAGTGTGAATATGGCTATGGACGAGTGTGAAGCGGTCAGAGTTGCCAGATCTTTCAGATTTTCGAGAAAAATTCCAGATATTTTCTGGTTTCCGGATTGTTGTCGAATTGTTACGGATTCAGGATTTTCCAGATTTCGACTGCATTCTATCTATCTCAATTATATTTCAGCTGTTAGCTGACATTTTAAACAAATCATTATTGGTTCGATGCAGGTTTAACCCTTTATCCCCATTGGCAACTAGGATTACCATTTATAAAAATGTTATAGAAGATTTAGAACACATGATATCAAAGAAACTCTATATATTTTGTGTAGACAATACCGTAAGCTATCCACTGGTGAAAAAAACATTTTGTATCCTTGTTCTGTTTCTAAGATAAACGGTGTGTGAGTGTGGAGTCGGTGTTAGTGTGGGTGAGTGTCGATAAAAAAAATATTCGCAATCGCCCCCACATCCCACACCAACGCCCCACACCCACACTTTGTATGGATCTAGACAGTGAAAAGAGGGTGTGAAACTTCATTTAAAAGCACATCGACTCCTGCATCTACATTCTAATACAAAATATGAGAAATCGTAAATCTCTAAAAAACGCCAGTTCTTTTTCAAAGATAATCAACTGTTAGCAAACGCTCTCTTTTTTATTTCTATATTTCGAAAAGCAGTTTTATTTCTTTTTTTTTATTGACTCTCATTTTTTATTTGTCTTTTTGCTATTTGTATGGTATTAATGTTTTTTTTTTATTATTTCATTTTCATAATCTATTGTTACTAGTCTAATCATTGATTTAGTGGACAAATAAGCCTTTTATTCACATTCGTTATATCAACAGCAGATCTGCACAATCTATTATGTATTTTCATAAACTTAGAAAGATTGATATTAATTTTTCCCCAAAAACTAGAACTTAATCAGTTCATGCTTTTATGTGGATCATACGGCAGTTGTGGGAAATAAAAACATCATCCTGGATATCTATCATATAATCATTTATCTGCGCAAAAAAAAAATAGAAACTGCGTTATTTAGAAAATTGAAAAATGTATTTCAGCAATTTAAATTTCAAGCAAGGTTCTAGAATGTTGTAGAATCTTCTTAACCGTGTTATTAATGTTGTTCAGCACCTTTAGTCTTAACTGTTGAGGTCTGTAATGAAAAGGGTGTGAAGAGAGCCACAAAACTTCGACGTAAAATTTACATTTACTACTTTCTTCAAGAATATATGTAAGCTGCAGAGGTGCAGAACATGCCACTTCCTTTAAATTGAAAATGATGAAGGATTTTTTTAATCAAATTAAAATATTCATTGATGTTGTGCATACAGCATTGTTTTATTATGCATAAAAAGAAAAGATTTGTTATTTCTGCCCTATTGTGAATGTGAAATAAAATATAAGGATTCTTTAATCGAAAAGCTTTCTAAGCTCACCTGAAAATTAGATTATATTCATATTGTATACTTCATTTTGTAGTTTATACTGTTAGAGTAAGTAAACGTATAATCTCTATGGTAAGTGCAAATGATTCTTGTGTGAATGTTTCAGAAATTGAGATTTTTCGTTTATCTGTTCAGAATAACGAAACTAAATGTGATAGTGTCCTCATCAGATACTACAAGACTCAAAAATCAGGTAATTTGACTAAGAACTTTAATATCTCTGAATGTAATACATTTACTATATCAGTTCATCCTCGACTGTATGATCAATTTTCAGCAACTAAGGACAATCGAAATATAGGATCATCTCAATCAAATAGAAGCATATCACATGTTAAACCAGCATTGAAATCGTCAGTCGAAGTGAATAGCAATGCATGGACCGTGAAAGAAGATAAATTAAATATCAATAATCAAAGTCAATCTGTATCAGACAACAGAAAAGAATATGTCAGGTAACTTTTTTTCTTCTTTATTCGATAGGTGTTGTTCATTTCAATTTTTTTTTCTTTTATAGAACACGCATTGGTGCTTATTCGTTAACAACATGTAAAGCTTGTCTTACAGGATGCCTAATTGGTTCTCTACTAGGCAGCATTGCTCTCGCGGTAATTTTAACAATATGGTTGAAAGGTAAATTGAGATTATCGATAATCTTACTTCATAATGAAGATTTTCCCTTTACAGGAGTACAAACACCGACTACTGATATTTCAGGTCTGTACTAAACAGCTTTTGCTTGCAGTTACTTTTATAATTCGGAGGAGATATTTTTCAGCGATGTCGATTTTTACAACAATAAATACGTAATAACGGAGTATCGTTCTAAGATAGCATCATGCTACTGAATGAATCACTAGTCAAAGCTGAATACTCAGTTATAACATCAAGTATTTTATTCTTTTGTTCATGCAAGGGTTGTGAAACGTGAAATTCGTCATTAAATTCACTTCCATGAGCTTATCTTTGATTCTAGAGGATAGATTTTTGCATGTGCTCTTTCTGATCAAATACTTTCCAGAACTAAAAAGTACTTGAAAATGTATTTTCTAGGAAGTCTTCGTTTTCCAAAGTCGAAAATGAACTTAAAACTACCTAGTTCTAATTCAAAACTCATTTCTTATAGGATTTTGACTATTCTGATTTCAACTTTAGCAATAAAAAGTTTTTTTCAGAATCTCACCGAAGTTTTTCTGAAAACCACTTTTTATTGAATAGTTAGAAATAAATTGTTTTCTTTGTTCTAACAGATGCTAGGAAGAGCTCTGGCTAAAAAAGACACAGATCGTCACACAATTTAGTGCGACCCATCATTCCTTTCTAGTGACAGTAAGATTAATATCTTTGTCACAGTTATGAAAGATTTTCATACAGCTTGAGTGGGAGAGGTTGCTGCGTTTGTTGCCATTGCTATTTGCAAAGCTTCTGACCTACTACTGGTGCCACGAGTGACAACTATACTACAGTTAACAATCATCTACCTTTCTAACACCTGTGGTACCCATGGAACTGTACACCAAATTCTAAGGCTGTTGAAGCCTTTGAAATTACAGTAGACCGAAGAGGCACAAATCTTTAGACTAGTAAAGAACCTACGTATGGTTACAGAGGCTGGTTTGCAAAGGGCTGAAGACCCGGACTCATATCCAGTAATGTCATCGAACTCACTTTGAAGGTGTAGACCTCCCTCATTCTTCTGCGCTACTCTATTGAACCGTTTCGTGTACAATGGAAGTCCAGAAACATTCATAAAAATAACAATCAGGGACTGTAACTTCGGTCGATTAATAAAGGACTGTTCATAAAGTGCATTGTGAGCCATATGGGATGTAGCACTTTTGCTTTCCTCTGAAGGAATCATCTCTATTGTATCCTAACACCTAGATTGTTGTTACAAAATTCAGAGATCCAAGGTCTTACCCTTGTCTATGATCATACTACCACTACAATGGAACATCATCTAGCCTAGTTTTCAGTCTTTTCAGACCCGCAGTTTAATGTCACTGCGGATGCAATAGTGAAACGTAGGATTTTTACGTATAGATAGATCTTGTTGAAAAGTAATTTCATTTAAACTTGTCGAAGTCCTCAGAATTTTCAATTAAGCAATAATATGAAAATCGATATCCAGTCAAATCAATGCATAGAGAAATATACCTACACACATATAAGCTACAATCACTGATTATCTGTATAAATGAAATACGCAGGATACGCTGAAAGATCTTGCTTCTTATCAAAAAAAAATCTCTTCAAGAGTTCGAATCTTACCCGTGTCATGAAAATCACGCAAAAATCAGCAATTTTCTCGCAATTTATAAGGCCGGTTAAATCACTTAAACTGACCATTTTTGCTGGTTTTTTTCTGATTTTTATAAAAAATTTGGATTAGCCTACAAGTTGTTTTAAATTAATGAGTGAGTAACTCTAGTCAATTATTTTATAAAAGCATTCCCGAGAAGTCCCTTAAAAACTGCTCGAGAAATCACGACAAGAATTACCTCTAGGGATTTAAGAGATTTTCTTAGGAATCTAGTACGAGAATTATGAATATTGTAAACTTTCGTATATGATGTCATTTACTGTTATATCCTCATGAGCTTCTCCTAAGTGAGAAAGATGAATTTTTCTTTCCCCTTCCCCTCCCTCGTAAATATACAAATATAATTGTTTACTTAAACTATATTTATTGATGAAGCTGTTATTAGGATTGATCGAAATAAGAAAGAAAACAATTTATACCTTAAAATAGTAATCATATCATTGTTCTTGAAATTGATCTAAATAAAAATTAGACAAGTTCTTTCTTAAAATAATATACTTATGAGGAAAGTTATGATGGATTAAAATAGTTTCTCTAATAAAACGAGATGAATCATACAAGAACTAGAAAAATAAAATGTTCATGCTTGTTTTCTTATTGATTTAAACTAAACAGACAGTAAATAATCAATCCGATATATTTATCAGATACTATACCACGAAAATATTGAAAATATTTTTTTGTAAGGCAAAATCATAAAAATTTAGTTTTTCTTGCTTTCAGAAATAAAAAATATACGAATAATTTTTATGCAAAATAATTCTTACATCATTGCTTTTGAAATTTTGTGATTAATCGCAGATACAATTTTGACAACATGGGTAATCAAAGACAAGAATATGTGCTATTTGGCACAGTGCTCTCTTGACGATTCCATTTTTTTGTGGAACACGATGTGAAGCAAATGTTGAAGTATATAAGGGTAGAAATTTGCACCCACCTCCCTTCGTCAACGACCGTGAGAAGTGGGCTTCAGGGACCATCACCAATGTTGTTAATATATGATTAAAGACCATATATCACTAACATCTCATTAGAATATTTATAAACTATCTTTTATTGAAGTTCTAAAGGATTAAGTAGACGATAATTATGAAATGTGTCACAAAATAAATCGCCTCAAAGAGTTTTCATATGAATAATAACAACAGTCACATAGTATTTCACATTTTAATTCCACACTGATTGCGCTAACAGCTTTCATCTATGATAATAAGTCAGATGTCGATTTTGCCAACAAATCCTATAAATACACCACAAATGACTAAGAAGTTACAATGAAATGAACTTATTCGTATGAGGTGTTTTGCTTCATTTTTCAGCAACGACAACCACAACGACAACAGCAACAACAACAACGGCAACGACAACAACAACAACAACAACGACAACAACAAGGACGACGACGACAACAACAGTCACAACAAGTACGGAATCAACCATAACTGATAAGAGCTTTATAATGATATATCAAGTATTTCAATTTTTCGAAAGATTTTCAACGATAAAATGGTCCTTTCAAAATGTATAGATGATTGTTGATATTCTTGAAAAGCTTAACGAGAATAACTAACTAAATTGAGAAATAATTTTTATTCCTTTTTTATGATCTAGTCTATTCACTGTATGAATTCAGGGATAATAAAGAATATAGTCAAATATTTATAGATAATTTTCTAGTAAAATGCTACATATCTTCAAATGAATAACAAAGTCAGATTACTAGAATAGTGTGTTGAAAGTTACATATTGGCATATTTGTATTGATGATTTTTTAACTGAGTTTCGGTTGAGCTTCATAAAATGGTATAAAAAAAACTACGAGAAGAACAGATCCTATCATTCTATCTATCGTTACTAGCCGAGAATGATGCTAAAAGTAATATTGATAAGAGATTCTAACTAAGATTTCTTAATATAAATGTAATTTTTAATTGATATAAATTTACAGCTACCACGACCACTGCGCGTCCAATCGTGGCCATAACACAAGCAGGTGATTCAATTATTGGCATATGTAATACAATAGCTGGCGGATCTACTGGTACATCTGGCAGCAGCTATCCATTCTATGAAAGCCCATCTGATGCCATTGATGGTTCAACAAGCACAAAATATCTCAATTATGGAAGTTTATCTTCCAGTTGCTCTAGTTCAAGCCCTGCTGGAATTGATACTGGATTTTATATTACACCTGCTATAAGTAATACAACTATTGCTCTTGGTCTTCTTTTTGCGACTGCAAATGATAGTCCCGATCGTGATCCAATAACAGTAACTCTTGAAGGCACAAATGCAACAAGTAGTGTAGGTCTCAATTCTGGAGCAAGTTGGACATTGATATACAATGGTTCAACAGGTATTGATCCATCAATTGATCCTGGTCGTAATACATACCTTTCTCAACAAAATTTCTCAAATACAATTGCCTTTAGTAGCTATCGACTTCTTGTCACTTCAAAACGTGGTAGTGGTAATGCAGTTCAATATAGCGAAGCTCAAATAATGGGATATATTTAAAACTCTTGAGAGTTTATATATTAATGTCATTTATAAAAGAACTAAAAATCTTCTTCATTAACATAAGAAATAAACATTACTGTTTTCTTTTTTTGTTCTATACAAAATATTAAAAACAAGCAACAAATTCTAATTGCTTGGCTAAATTAAAAAGATAATCAGTTCTAATTAATAAATCATTTGACTTGTCTAGTTTAATTTCCAAACATTTATCTAGAATAAACTTTTTCTTAATACAAATATTCGATGCACAACAAGCATTAATATCGAATTTGCATAGAACACAGTTCTAGCCAACTGCAGAAGTATCAAATGATCCTAAATCATGATTATTATCATTATTCAGCATTGAACAAAAAAACATCCTAGTTTTATTATACGATAACTCTTTAGCAGATGGTGGAGCAAACAAATATGTTTCACGTATTTGTTTTCGATTACAGAACTATAATCATGTGCTGGATATATTTTGATAAATATGAGTCATTCTACAACTTTGTTGATGACAATAAATGAATTTGAAGTAAATAAAGGTATGGGTATGTGCAGGTGCAAATGAAAAGATGACTGACACGCACATGGACACCTATACACACACTCATCGTTACTATCATGTCGGTTTGGATGGTAATCATTTTCATTATTTTTGAAATTATTCAATATTGACTTCGATCAATGTCATCTATAGTAGCAGTCCAAAACGACAGAGGTACAATCGAACATCAAATTATTCATGAACATTCACCATCAATCACAAATGCACAATAAATCCAAACACTCGAATAGGGTTATCTTAACACGTTTGGACTCATTTTGTTTCTTCTCAAATATTTTTTTTTATTGTTGTCATCAGTCTTATAACACCGCTTGTTGTTTCATCTGGATGCAAGGTTAATTTGTTTAGCTGAATAAAGATTCTTACGCAATTTATCAAAAAAGATTTTGCAAAAAAAGAAAGCTCAGACTCGTATCAACTTTTCGAACATCAAATAGTAGAATATCGTAGAGATCTCTTCTTTTTTGTTTTGTTAGAAAGAGCAAAGTGTTTAGTGCAGAAATATACAAAAGAATTTGATTAAAAAAATACTTGTTAAAAACGACAGAAACTTCAGAACAAAATGTACCGAAAAACGATTTCATACATTTGATGAGAATTTCTTTATCACTATGAGGTATTTTCGAATATCGTGTATATATACAATTGTTTATTACAAGGAAAATTTTGGTGTGGTAGTAA
>CAJNOL010001056.1:29968-73787 GCA_905250125.1 Rotaria sordida | reverse complement strand
CTGTCTGTCCCAAATTTCTCCGCTGCTTCAAATGCTAGGACGCTCGGATCGGTTTTAAAGTGTATGCAAGATCTGAGGCTACAACTTAACAGAGTCCGATTTTTAATTCGCTCCTAATTTGCGTTTTTCGACAGCTGTTTCGGTAAAATACCCGAAAATCTTCGGGCTCTAGATATAGAACGGTTAGCGATTAGTAAAAATTAAAGGAACGATCAAAAAATCCGGATCTGTTATGTTGTAGTACCAGATCTTGGCTACATTTTAAAACCAACCCGAACTTTCCAGTATTTGAAGCGGCGGAGAAATTTGGAACAGACAGACACATCCATACTCTTAAGCTAACTACCCGTAGACTCAATGTATCGAGCTTGAATTTTTACTGTGATGTGCCTGAATTGGTATACATCTTTCTTCAAAATTTCATCAAGATTGGATAGTCTAAAATGAAAATAAATTTCTGAGGACGAGTCCCCCTTAAACGATTTTGCTTTTCAACATTTTGTTTTCTCTTATTTATAGTTTTTAAAACTTTCTTTCTACCTTCTCCTACTTTCTTTTCACTTTCTTTTACTTTCTTTTTACTTTCTCTCTACTTTCCTTTACTTTCTTTTTACTTTCTTTTTACTTTTTTTCTACTTTCTTTTACTTTCTTTTTACTTTCTTCTACTTTCTTTTACTTTCTTTTCGCTTTCTTTTACTTTCTTTTCCCTTTCTTTCACCTTCTTTTGGACTTTCTTATCAGCTCTTTTTTGTGGGGTACCTTAGATCCTCAAGTCCTACCATTTATGGGTACACATGGGTCCTGAAGGGCTGTTATACAGTGGTACCCATAGGTCCTAAAGAGCTATTATATAGGAGTACCGAACGGGAACCTCTATAAAACAGCCGTTGAGGATCTATGGGTACTCCTATATGGTACTCCTAGAGGACCTGTAGGTACCCTCATTATATAGCACTTGAGGGCCTAAGGGTACCCTCCTTATATAGGGCTTAAGGACCCAAGGGTATCCCCATTATATAGGACTTGAAGACCTAAAGGTTTCACTTTCCTTTCCTTTCTTTTAGGAAAGAAAAGTTAACTAACTTTCAACTTTCCTTTTTTTTTAGGAAAGGAAAGTGCCACCCCTAATTACAATATCAGTATTAAACCTAATGATATAAACTATTATAATAGTTAGAAGTCTGAACTATCTACCTCTCGAACATAAGTGATTCTTGCTTTATAGTTAATGAATCACTGCATATTTCTCTGACAGTACGTAAAATATATCCCTTTCCATATCGGAACTGTGCATAAGTTTCTGGGATCCTTTGTACTTGTGTGCTAATTGAATCTTAATGACAACTTGAAAAACAACGATTGCAAACAGAGCACCTGCGCAAACTTATAACTTTCACAATAGAATAAAACCTCACTGAAGTTTTATTGCAGAGAGACGGATGGCGGACGGATTAACAAAACATCAGGACTAAAGAGGACTTCTAAATAATAGCACATGACGGGTCAAGTGTGTCTCTAAATATTAGCTCATGAGGACCCAAGGGTACCTTCCAATAGTTGCATATGAGGACCCGAAGGTATCTTTAAATAGTAGCCCATGAAGACCCAAGACGTATCCCAAATATAGAGACTTCAAAACTCGAGCATCCTTCAAATAATAGGTAAATGAGAATCCAGTAGGACTGGGCCCAATCTACTGGAACTGGTGTATTCCGGGACGAGAATGGATAGAAATATATGGGGATGAATCGGAATGGATGAGACTATATTGAAATGAATCGCAATGGATCAGAATGGATGGGAATGTCCGATTAGCTTTTTCCCCTTTGGGTGTGGGTGCGGCCATGAATAAATGAACAAGCCTCACAACCACATCCATGCCCTCATGAAGCTTAAACTGGCTGTTGTGCGAAAGTGAAATATTCCATTGTATTCTGGCCAACAAAAAAAAACTCAAATTAACATTGATTTTCATCATGAACGTATCTGATTACTGACAAATTAGTGTCCGTAGCAAGTTGGAGCGGCTGTCCATAGAAATAGATGATGACAAGAGTGGTATAGAAATCATTCTAAATCCTTTATAATGAAAGATAAATGTCTTTCTAACGTACTGAACTTGAGTCCGTTTGATTTCGCTATCTGGAATAGCATCAATAGGAGCGTGAACTATCAGAAGGTAAAAATAAGAGAAGATTTGAAGAATGAGACAAGAGAAACATGGGAAAATACTTACATGAATTAGGTTCGCAAACTAATTGGGTCTCTTCTTCAACACATTTGTGTCGCTAAACTGCACATTGGTCGTCATGTTTTCTGTCAAAATTCATAAGTGTTACATTACTCCACTTCCACCTCTGCGAACTGGTTATCATGATATTAGTTAGAACTTTTACAAAGTAAAAAGAATAACTTTTTAATATTATTTTGATTCTTTTTTATTTCCTACTATGAAGGGACATTTGAATTACATACATCAGTCACTTTAAGCCTCAGCCAAAGTTATTCATCAATATAGTCGAATCGGATTTACTAGTTAGCTTTTGTAGACAATTTCATAACGCCTTTAAAAAAAGATCAACATTTTCTGTTGTATTTATTGTGAGATATTGAAAAAATACGTGATGTTGTAACCATTAGGACTCACCTTCTATATGTTTGCAGACACTTTCTTTTTTTACCTGTTGTAATGCGAAAGTAAGGTGTACAAATGAGAGCAAGAGAAAGCGACTAAATGATTTTTGTTCTTCGTTCTTTCATGTGTTCTGTTTGCACGTTGTTTATGCAATCAAAACAACCTGGAAAAAACCAAGTAGATATATTGCGAGATAAACATATATATGTTTTGCTCTTTTATCTTCCAATCATATACAAATATATAGTAGAAAACGGCTACCTCTCATTTGCTAACATGAAGAAAACAAATTTGAAATAAATCAAGTTTTTTGAAATTTCGTTTGATTTAAAATTTGGTATTGTCTGAAATCAAATGATTCATACTTTCTATAGCAGATATTGAAGTTACTGATGCACTTTGATTCGAAAGATCGAGTAACGGGTAATTTGGGACGATAATACATCAAACGATTCAAAATTTTATTCTGATTCAGATGTATGGTCTCTGGTTTGGGGCAAGTTTTCCAGAGATCTGGTCGAAGCAAAATACTTTTCGATAGTACTGACCTCTTTATTTTTTCTGTATCATCGGTGTAGAAAACAAATAATGCTGTTTGAACAGAAATTTAGTTTTGATTATTTGACTTCACTTTACCACTTGAAAGCTTAGAACTATATTAAGTTACATATTTTTGTATTTAGATGATTATTATCATCAATCATTACGAAAGATTTGTTGCTTGAAGTTGTTCTAAGTCAAAATGTTCTTTCGTCGTATATAATATCTGTTATATTTCGTGAGTTATTGGTGTTAGTACTTTTTTTAGATGAATCAGTTATTTATAATTTAGGCGTGTCTTCGGTGTTAGAATCTGTAACCAGTGTCGAACATTAGATATTTTTACATTTAAATTATATTTCTTTAAAATCACTTTTAATACGCGCCATAAATGTATTGATAAATTTGTTGATCAAAAACGATTCGAAATCAGTTGTAGGAAAAATTTTCAATTCCCTGATGATACGAATAATGACAAAATGTAGTATAAGCTTATTGAAACATCTGTTCTCAACAGACACAAATATTCTTTTCCCCTAACGTGACTTTCACCCAACTTAGTGTGTTTTTCTTTAATTATACATATTAAAAATGATGGCCTTACAGTTCTTTGTTTCACATTTTTCTGATTTAGCATCTGCAAGAATTAGAATCAAGTTCAAAGTATATCAAACGAAAGTTTGTAAAACTGATGGTCCACGAGGTCATATCTTAACAAAATGTCTCTAATCTAGTAAGAATAATAACATGTTTTTACATTCTAATTTCATGCAATCGTTTATAAATTTAGACTATTCGAAAAGAATGGGTGCTATACAAAAATGTTCATCTTTCTTGTAGTCTTCTTGATTTGTTATTGTTCATCCATTTTGTATTCTATATTTGTTCACTTTTTAAAATTTTTTTTTTATTATTTTCATTTACATTACCTTGACTTTCATTTAAAATAAAACGCACGAATCGATTGAATGAGCATAAATAAAATGTTCTCTGATGTATCAAAAAAATTAAAAGCCTCATCTAATCATATAAAGTGTAGAAACAAGAATCAAATACTCAATGACATGTGAAAAATCTAACTACAATGTGTTCATTCTTTTCAAGTAGGACATGCCTTAAGCTATGCCTGCTACCTGCTGCAAAACATCGGATCATTTTCCATTATTCCATTCTAGTCAATTCTGTTGCCAAGGGAAAATCCTTCTCAAAGATGAGTGGTAATAGAAAAAAGTAAATCAAATAGAAACAGATCAATCTATATCTCTCAGATACAAATCAATCTGCTAGTCTCAACTCTTGCTTTTCAGCAACCAATGAAGTCGTATTGAATTTGACAAATTGAATATTCGTGCTTTATGAAATAATAAAAAGAGAATGCAGAGTTTATTTTCGCCGACGCGTTTCATGTTTATTTTATTGAAATAATAAAACATTCATCAGGGCTCTGCATTACAAAAACACAAATTTTAAAACTAGTCATACATAGTTAGATGCTGATTATAACTTTAATCACGTTTAAGACACAAATATAACAGTAATTATAATGAAAGCTACGCAGTGACATAAAAAAACAAAATTAGCAACTAATAGAAAATTCAAATACATCAAAAGTTAATAAAAATACAAACTACATAACTAAGTTCGTTATTGCTGTTGTCGATATATTAGTACGTATACATGATGGTGAACTTTTAAGTGGATAATATCACTTATTTGTCTCTGAAGATATCGACACGTTTCATATTATTTATTAGAATATTTGTTTCTGAAGATATCATTAAGTATGATATTATCAACTATACTAATATCGCTTATTTGTCTATGAAGATATCATTCAAATTCCGAAGGCGCAGATCACAAATATATTATTGTTGTTGTTGATATATTGGTACGTGTACGTGATGGTGATGTTTTAATCTTTTAATTGTCTCTAAGGATATAAATAATATCACTTATTTGTCTTTAAAGATGTAAATAATATGGATAACATCCTATTTCAATCAAGACAAAATCATGTTTCAATATCCCAAATCACAAATATGAAATCGAAATATATAAATGAAACATGTATGCCAAGCAAGTTAAAAGACCATTAATAAATTTTTAGTATATTGAATAACTCGACGTTTAGTTGACGGGTGATTCCCAGTATATTGAATAACTTGACGTTTAGTTAACGGGCGATTTCCAACATAGAATATTTAGTAATAATTCTTTTTAATATTAATTTTTTAATATTAATATTTCACTTACAAAGTCCTTAGAAAAAGTTTTTTTTTATGACAAGATTTGTTGCTCTTTAGTCTATCCAGCCAAAAAAGAAAATCTGCGTATGCTTTTAAATCGACATTGGCAGATTCAATCTAATCTGTGCAACATAAAATAGTTAAAGTGTATGTTAAGGTAGTTTTTCAAGATTTCATCGGTAAATCAAAAATGAATCCTTGGTCAATTTGTATTCCCAGGTCCACCAATCCGATAGCGGATCCGATCGGATCTCATAGGATCCGACCAGCCGACAAAATCCGACAGGATTCCGTGTAACGGAATCGCTAACGGATCCGACGGTCGGATCCTAATGGAATTCCGATCATATCCGACTGTGGGAACTGATAGGTATTCCGGCAGCCGGATTATGTCGGAAATCGTGTAATGTGGAAAATTACACTTCCGTCAGATTTTGTCGGAAAATGTCGGACTCACTTCTGATTGGCTGGGCAATAGCCAATCAGAATTCAGATACAATTTTATCTTATTTTGATAGAGATTAATCACAGTCATCGCTAGGGGTGGCACTTTAACTTTACTTTAAAAGTTAAAGTTAAAGTGGCACTTTAAACTTTAAACTTTAAAGTTAAAGTAAAACACTTTAAACTTTAATTAAAGTGCCACCCCTAATCTAGTAGCGTAACCAGATGGGGGCGAGAGGGGGCTCAGCCCCCCCTACGAAGGCCTGAGTCCCCCCTACAAAAATTTTTTGCTCCCTATACATAAAAATATTTATCTTTGACTTTGGTATCTCTAGTAGCGCTTATTCGAAGAATGGCCACAGATTTCGACTCCTCTATCTAAATTCTCGTTATCTATGCCATATATACATCTAATTAGTAATTGAAATGAATCGTTTGGTACAGGAAGATGAAAGCTTTGACTTGAAATAAGTTTTACTTAGTGTTCTTAATTTAAAAAAATCAAATATCTCCCATGTAAACATGATCGTTAAATTGACGGTTTAACGAAAATTAACGTTACCTTTTGTCCGTAAAAACGCGTTAAAAATCGGCGTTTTAACGAACTTTCATGCGTTATGCGACGTTAACATCTGAAAAACGGAGAAAAACGCATGAAAGTTCGTTAAAACGCCGATTTTTAACGCGTTTTTACGGACAAAAAGGTAACGTTAATTTTCGTTAAATCGTCAATTTAACGATCATTTTTACATGGACTTGGTTCACCGAAAACTCAGCATGTTCTTTCTATCGAAAAATGTGCAAGATTCACATTTGGTTTTCTAGTTTTCTTCAAGGATTTTTTCATCGAAAAATATGTATGAATATGTTTGGACATGCATATTCTTTTTGATTTTGTTGAATTCTATGTGATCATCTAAATGTATCTATTAAAGCACCTTAAAACAACAGTCTGATCACCTTTGGATCCTTTGCATATGACAAAAATATTTTTATTTCCTAAAAATATAAGATGAAAATGCTTTCTCACAATTAATAAAATGGCAACGGTTTTTCATGACATCTTATGAATTTGAATTAATTTTCGTGTGATAGCCTTGACATATCCCATAAGACTGTATATTTCGGTAAACTTAGAATATATGTAATGTAGTATACAGAATGTCACAAAAAAGAGAGTCAAACCTTTGAATCCCTTTCTAGTTCATTCACAGCGCAACAAATGAGGAATCTGGAAGATATTTTTTGAGAAACATTTTTATAGCTCAATTTTCTTGCTTTATTATTCAAGAAAAATTTGTTTCGCCAATCAGTTACTTCAAGATACTTTTTTTCTAATCAATAACCCTTTTTTTTACTTCGACTCAAATCTAGAATAAAGTTTCATTTTTTCATTTGCTTCCAGCAGCAAAGCGTTCTCTCACCGTTCGTAGTGGTCTTCTTTTTTTTGAAATAACTATTCAGAGTCTAGCCGCCTTCGGCGGCTGTGGGTATAATACAACTAACTTCGTGTTGCGCTTGTCACCCGAAAAACGTAAGCTCCTCTGATATGAATTTATATAGTTTTTTGAAAAAAATGTTTTCTTTTTTTTACGAAAAATTGCGTCTTTGAGAGTGTTTCCTGGTGAAACAAACATTAAATATTTTTACCCGATTATTGTATCATCAACACTAAAAACCAACGCGAAAAATAATTTATACTGCACTGTTATTATAAGAAACTCATTCCGAAAATGGCAAACAGAGTTAATTTTTCATGAAAGAGCGAAACAGTTCCACCACTATCTATCTCAGAGATTATGTGCGCTATTAGGAGGAGGGGGCAGAGCCCCCTCTACGCCTTTTTTCTGGTTACGCCCCTACCCTAATCCTTGGGCTGTAAATCTTATATATTTTATATCTAAATGTTTAAATACAAAGATGTGCATCCGTCGGATTTCATCGGAAATTGTAGGATTTCATTTTTCTCTCAAACAAGAAGGAATAGCCATCCTTGGGCTGTAAATTTTATATTTTTTATATCTACATGGTTGAATACAAAGATATGCATCCGTCGGATTTCGTCGAAAATTGTAGGAGTTTAGCTTTTTTTTCTGTTTGAAAGAACAATGTTCTACTTCCGTCGGATTCGCTTTGGAAATTGTAGGATCTTATCGGTTTCCGACTGTAGGATCCTATCGGTTCGGTCCGATCGGATTTTGTCGGACGCCGATAGTGGGATCCGAGCGGTTCCGTCCCGTAGGATTTTATCGGCCGCCGATAGTGGGATCCGAGCGGTTCCGTCCCGTAGGATTTTATCGGCCGCCGATAGTGGGATCCTATCGGATCTGGAATCCGGCAGGATTCGTATGCGTTTCCGTTTCACGGAATCCGTTGAGATTCCGATAGGATCCTCTGGGATCTTATAAATTCCTATGGGATCTGATCGGATCCGATCGGATCTTACAGGATCGTATAGGATCCGATTGTCGGATTGGTGGACCTGGGTTGAGAGGAAGAGGAAAGTCTTAACTACAAAATAATCGTAAAAAATTATTTTTATCTAAACAAAACTGGAGGACAGGAAATTAATTTTTGTCGACAGATGGCGCAAAAAACACTCATTGTAAGCATTCTTGCTTGAAAACTCCATAGCCACTATAGCAAAAAGCTTGATATTTTATGGTAAGCAAGATAGATCATAAGGGGTATTTGAAAAAAAAATTATCAAAATTCGTTGAGTGAAACTAGAGATATAAGCGTTTTGGTGTTACAAAAACAACCGTACAATACGGGCGCAATTCAACCATATATATCACAAAGAAAACGAAAAAAAAGAAAGGGTATAGAGATACCATGAGTATTTATAAAACAAAACGTGCTTTGCTTTTTTCTACACAGCGTTCTCGTTTCGAACTTGTTATTATGCTAGCAGTAACAAAAGGTTAGAAAGAAAATAAAAAGAGCGTTTAGTTGTGTTTTTTTTTCTTCATTTATCTCTAGTGTCATAATGTGTATCGTTATTGGTTTTATAATCATTCTTTATATCTTCTATCGCTTATATCAACATTTTTTTCCATCACCAAACATTAATCCTAATGGTAAATATGTTCTTATAAGTGGTTGTGATACTGGATTTGGTCATGGATTAGCTATTGAACTTGATAAACAAGGTTTTAATGTTCTTGCTGGTGTCTTCGTTCCTGACAATGTAACTTCCCTTAAAGAAAAACTTTCATCAAGAGCTACAGTTTTTTGTCTTGACATTACTAAAGAGGAAGATATTGATGCTGCATTTGTATTAGTCAACGAGAAAACAAAAGTTCTTCATGCACTTGTTAACAATGCTGGGATTGCGGCTATCGGTTATATTGATTGGACATCAATGGAAATTATGCGTAAGGTAATGAATGTTAATTACTTTGGACATGTTGCAATGACAAAGAAATTCTTACCTTTACTTATTGCTAAACGTGATTCACGTGTTGTTAATATTTGTTCTATATTGGGTTTTTTCTCATTATCAAGTTTGTCCGCTTATTGTACATCAAAATATGCACTTGAATCATTTTCGGATTGTTTACGTCGAGAAATGGTTCCATGGGGTTTACGTGTTAGTATTATTGAACCAGGATTTATGCGAACGCCTATTCTCGAAAGCGGTCCTAAATCATTTGCAGATCTTTGGAGTTCGATTTCCAGTGATGCTCAAGAACGATGGGGAGAAGATTTTCTTAAAGCCGGATTTGTTGCCGTAAAAAACAACCCATTGTTCAAATATGCCGAAGATCCGATGAAAGTTGTGCGAGTTCTTCAACATGCTGTTATGAATACAGTTCCTCATATTCGCTATCGACCTGGTTGGCAATCAAGTCTTATTCTCTTTCCAATTTCTAGATTACCTGCTTGGATTGTTGATTGGGTTTTGACTAAATTAGATAAATCAATTCCTGTTCCTGCAGGTGTTTCTCAACAACTTAAAGACTAAACTAATTTACTCAGTGAAATGAAGAAATTTTTCTAAATATAAGGGAAACAAGAAAATTTTTTTGTTGGTCGTTAGAAAAAGATATTTCAAAAATAAAGATTTTAGATTTATTCGATCAATTAGATTTTATGTGAATTATGCATGTGAATTGCGTATGGAAAATTCTATTAATAGTTCAATCATATCCGACTAGTTTGAGTTTTGAGAGATCGAAGATAGAGAACTGACTAATAAACTTTATATGCTCGTTGAATTTCTTCTATCCATATGACGTATTTTCACATTGAAAAAGAAACTTCTATTTATATAGAAAATATCTTATAGAGTTTTGTGAATATGAGAATACCAGATGGGAGAGATTAAATGGCCGTGGTTTGTGTTATAATTTTTAATCCCTTAATACATTGTATGAATAAATAAAACAAACCACAAGATGCAACGTGAAATGCTCTACAATTTACATAAGACTGCTTATATTGTAGTTGCATTTTTTGCTTTCAAAATGAATAAAATTTTTGTTCGATCAGATTTCGACGGTGCAGAAAAGACAAGTTTTTTTTGATACATGATGAGTTGATTTTTTGTTATTTTATCTTTTCATCATCTCATCTATGGTTTATCAAAATTTTTATTTTCAAAAACAAAGCAAAATTCTGTCTGTCCAGTTTTCGCCGCTGCGAAGAAATCATTTTTTTCTACACGGACGAGAATTTCTTTTTTCTCATCTAATATGTTTTCCTTAAAAAACAATTGTACCAAAAGATGTAGCGTGACAAGTTCTACAATTTAGATAATAAATGTTATTGTAATCGTGTTCAATAAAAGCAAAAAGTATACAATTGAAATAAATTTTACTTCGTGGATTGTAGAGCTTTTCACACTACATCTGTTCATATCTTTTGTTTTTTAATAAAACATATTAGATGATGAAAAAATAAGATATAAAGCGCGGCCATTTAATCTGTCCCATCCATTAGTTTCGCTTTTGTTTGTTTGTTAGCTATATCTATAATACATGGCACAATTTCACATATGATCCAAATTGTGAAAATAATCACTGCAGACAGTTGATTATATCAAAAAAAAGAATGAAATAAATTTAGATGATTACTCGCACAAGAATAGTGCCTTTCGTGTATACATCAAGTATAAATATTCAAATAATGCATTTAAGTTTCATAGGTTGAATAAATCTTTGTCAAAATGAAAACCAGCATGAACATTCTGAAGTATTCTAATGTACACAACATTTGATATTTTATGTCGTAGGCAATAACTATTCAAATACATTTTTTCATGATTTATTGTTCACAAAGGAGTTATATGACAGATATACAGTAGCACTTTCTAAATGGAACGCAAGAGAATTTTTTAACATTGCTTTCAGTGATCATCACATTCAATTACTTATTCAGTGAAATGACTTGCGGTGGTCTAGATCAAACATGAAACATATTTAAGTAAGTAATGCACTGTAATGTAGTCTTTTGTATTTGAAATCAGATCTTGTTTAAGAGTATTCAAAATGCGTTTCATGGTTACGGTGTATATGATACACTGAATATTACTCTTTGCATTCGTTATTAATTTCATTGACATATAAATCTTGCTTTGTATACACTTTTTACAACTTTCTGTTCACTAATCGACATTATCTTAACTAAATAAAACGGCACAGATATTCTTCATTTTAGTTGTCGACAACAATGGGGCTGTTATAAAATCTAATCAAGTAGACTAACCAGTTTGAGTGCACATCATTGTTTTAATAGCATATTAGTAAGATGTTGCATTTTTCATTGAAAAGAATTGGCTGTCTTTATTCTTGATCAAATAAAATCGAACACATAAGATGTATTCATCTAAATTTGACACTTTTCTAAATCGTTCAAGGTGATTCCCACCATTTCTTTTCATTTTTACTTATTTCTTTATCTATTCGAACTTTGTAAAGAAAAATAAAAGATCGAAATTCATATTGAGACGTAATGTTTTTTCTGTGACCCACACATATATCAAAATGAAAAGGAAAAAAAGAAAGGATAAAGAGATACCATGAGTATCTATAGAACAAAATGTTCTCTGCTTTTTTCCACACAGCTCTCTTGTTTTGAGATTCTTAATATGGTAGCAGTAAGATAAGGTTAGAAAGATAACAAAAAGAACGTTAGTTGTGTTTTTTTTTCTTCATTTATCTTTACAGTGTCATAATGTGCATGGTTATTGGTTTTATAATCATTCTTTATGTCTTCTATCGCTTATATCAACATTTTTATCCAACACCAAACATTAATCCTAATGGTAAATATGTTCTTATAAGTGGTTGTGATAGTGGATTTGGTCATGGATTAGCTATTGAACTTGATAAACAAGGTTTTAATGTTCTTGCTGGTGTCTTTGTACGTGACAATGTAACTTCCGTTAAAGAAAAACTTTCATCAAAAGCTACAGTTTTTCATCTTGATATTACTAAAGAAGAAGATATTGATGCTGCATTTGAATTAGTCAACGAGAAAACAAAAGTTCTTCATGCACTTGTTAACAATGCTGGTATTGGCATGGGTGGTCATATTGATTGGATATCAATGGCAGTTATGCGTAAAGTGATGGATGTTAATTACTTTGGACATGTTGCAATGACAAAGAAATTCTTACCCTTACTTATTGCTAAACGTGATTCACGTGTTGTTAATATTTGTTCTGTAGCTGGTTTTCTCGCACTAGCAAGTATGTCTGCTTATTGTGCATCAAAATATGCACTTGAATCATTTTCGGATTGTTTACGTCGAGAAATGGTTCCATGGGGTTTACGTGTTAGTATTATTGAACCAGGATTTATGCGAACGCCTATTATCAAAGGAAGTGGTAAATCATTTGCAGAGTTTTGGAGTCAATTGCCGAATGATATTCAAGAACGATGGGGGGAAGATTCTCTTAAAATCGTATTTAATATCTTAAAACAAAACCCATTCGTGAAATATGCCGAAGATCCAATGAAAGTTGTGCGAGTTCTTCAACATGCTGTTATGAATACAGTTCCTCATATTCGTTATCGACCTGGTTGGCAATCAAGTCTTGTTTTCTTTCCAATTTCTAGATTACCTGCTTGGATCGTTGATTGGATCTTAAATAAATTAGAGAAATCATCTTATGTTCCTGCAGGCGTTAACAAACAACACAAAGATTAAAACTAGTTAATTTAAAAAACTTGACAGACTTTTTTTTAATTGTAAACAGAAAGAATACACGCTTTTTTGACTTAATAAAATGATACTTAGAAAAAAACCCTATAGATTTATTCAGACAACGAATTTTAGTGCGAAGTAATATATACTGAACATCAGTAGTAAGTTAAGGTGAGTGAATAGCTCGTCGCATGGGCGATCCGTCGTGGATGTGCGGATGTCAGCATGAATGAGGATCTTTTATGTAACCTCATCCATACTCACATTGGAGACCATCATCATGGTAGTGTTCCCTGATGTTCTACTAACATTTTTTTGAATAAAATGTCATTTGAAATTGTTTACTAAATGCAAACATCAATCTTTCAGAACATGTATCATCTATGTCTGATTTCGAGGAGACTCAACACCTTTTATCAAATTATAAGCAAAAAGTTAAATCTCGTTCTGCTGCTAAATGGTGATGAAAGGCATCGAATTAATTAAATGATGATACTCAGTCATAAAAAAATCACTGTTTTCATTGATGGATATGTTGTTTTTGTCTGAATAGTAGTGTTATGAAGAGTGCTATTTTTCGCGATCCAAGTATATGAATAGATTATCAAAAAAGACACACAAAAATTAACAGTTTTCGGTTGTTTTTTCAAAAAAAATAGGTGTTAAAATGTTTGAAATATATAAGTTTGTTTGATGAACATCTTGAAGATAATACTTACATATCGTTTGTATTATTTACTTTTCTTTTTGTTAGCAATGTATTTGTGCTTGATCTTCTTCTATCAAGATGAAAAAGAAAGGTTTTCGATTGAAAAAAAAAACCAAATAAAACTTATTTTTGTTGCACCTAGTAACAATGAATGATTTGTGAATTTCTTTTTCATAGTATTCCAAACTACAGAAATATTTGAAAAAAATTTAGAATTATAACGTATTTTAGAAATAATAAATGTGAAGATTCTGATGAATTATCAGTCTTAATGAATAATAAAAAATATCGAAATTTTCTATAGAGAATCAGAGTGAAACAATTGAAATGCGATAACACTATCCTGAAGACAAGAAATTTTGTGTTTGAAGGAAAAACATAAACCACCTATCCTGCTGAAATAAAACTTCAAAACAAAATCTCTTATATAAAATTTGATAAAGTACAATATAGCTAAATTGAAATAAAAACTACAGCGAATCAGACAACAATTTTTCAAAAAATCGCTGGAGCTCATTAGAAAACTTTTCAAGTATTTTGATTCTCAGATAGACTCATATCTCCACTCATGTTCTTTCTAACGGCGAAAATTCGAGCTTCATAGCTATCAGCATTGCTGAGTTATTCAGCAAATAACTGAGTTCATTCTTTTTTGAAATGAATAGTACATTGTGTTTTACATATTTAATCCTGCATGGATTCTGTTATCAACTTTTTTTCTTAACTTCAAACTACGATTTAATCGTTAGCAATAAAAATAAAAATTAGAATGAATCCAACTTTATATATTTATTAAGTTCCATAAAAAAAAGACAAAATAAAAAACAAAACAAAACGTTGTTGAAATTCAAATGTAGCAATATTATACTCTACGTTGAAATTTTAGTTCATTAGTTGATTATGCACACCAGCAGGTATCGAATTGACTTCTATATTCAATAGTTTATCCATTAAATAGGTAGGACAAATACGAACAAAGCGAAGAAACAGTTTTGATTGCAAACCTGGTTGATAACGAATACGCGGTTTAGTATTCATAATAGCATGTTTTATTGCTCGTATAACTTTATTTGAATCATCAACATAAAACACTAACGGAGGATTGATCATTCGTCTAATTGTATTCTGTAAAAAATTAATTCCCCATCGATCTTGAACATCAATTGAAAGTTCATCTAATAAATTTTTAATATAATCCTCTGGATTCTCGAGCAAACATGTTCTCATAGTCACTCGTTCTATTAAACTAACACGTAAATCCCATTGAGTCATTTCTCGACGTAAACAATCCGAAAATGATTCAAGTGCATATTTTGATGCTGAATAAGCAGCTGTACCTTTTAAACTTACAATACCAGATATAGAAGATAAATTTACAATACGTGAATCACGTTTTGCAATAAGTAAAGGTAAGAATTTCTTTGTCATTGCAACATGTCCAAAAAAATTCATATCCATTACTTTTCGCATCACTTCCAATGAAGTCCAATCAATATAACTACCAGAAATTATTTCAGCATAATTAATAAGTGCATGAAGAACTTCTGTTTTGTTTGTAACTAATTTAAATGCAGCATCAATATCTTCTTGTTTAGTAATATCAAGATGAAAAACTGTAGCTTTTGGTGATAGTTTATTTTTGAGTAAAGCAATATCATCTGGAATAAAGACACCTGCAAGGACATTAAAACCTTGTTTATCAAGTTCAATAGCTAATAAATGACTCAATTCTGTATTACAGCCATTGATTAATATGTATAGACCATTTGGATCAATATTAGATGATGGAAATAAGCGTTGATATAATCGATAACATCCGTAGTATATGAACACAATAACAATAAGAAGAATCATAGTATATTCGTTGTAAAAGTGCAAGTAGAAACAAGAAGAAATACTTTAATCACGTTTTAAGGTATAGAAATAAATAGAAAGAAAATACGTATATGTATGACGACATACACCTAATTAACTTTTTATATTTCATTGGACATATGTTTTTTTTTTTATTTCTATGTGTGTGTATTCGTCCTTGACTGATTTTTCTCTTATGTAAAAGAAAAGAAAAGTGATGTCACTTGTAAGAAAAAATCCAATCTATTTTGATTACAAACTTATCGACTGAGTGTGATTTGGTAAAAGACTTTTATTGAAAATAAGAAATCATTAAATAGGATTGTATTTAAATACTAACGTTTTTTTTTTTTACAATTTATTATCGATCATTGTCATAGCAGAGAAAGAATATTTTCGTTCTAAAAGTAATCTTTACTTTTGATTTAATGAATTCGTTTTGTTTATGATGTTGATCGAGAACTTTTCAAAGAATCAATTTTTATTCGACTAATCTTGGTTCTGTTTGTTAACACCAGCAGGAAGAATAGATGTACTAACTAATTTCAACATAAGAAAATCAACTAACCAAGCAGGCAGCATAGAAATTGGATAAAAGAAAAGTTTAGCTTGCCAATCTGGATGATATCGAATATGAGGTTTAGTATTCATAACAGCATGTTGAAGTGCTCGTACTACTTTAATCGGATTTTCAGCATTATTAATAAACGGACTTTTTATTATTGATTTTTCAACTAAATCATTGAAAAAATCATCACCCCATCTATTACGAACATTTGCTGATAATCCATTCCATAAATCTCGTACAGCACGTTCTTGTCCTTCAATAATTGGTGTTCGTAACCAACCTGGTTCAATGATAGAAACTCGTAAATTCCATGGAGACATTTCACGACGAAGACAATCAGAAAACGATTCCATAGCATATTTTGAAGCACAATATGCTGACATGCCTGGTGGACTTATTAAACCCATTACTGACGAAATATTGACTATACGAGAATCACCTTTAACTATTAACAATGGTAAAAATTTTTTTGTCATTGCAACATGTCCAAAAAAATTTACATTCATTATTTTATGCATAAATTCTAATTTTGTCCAATCGATATAACCACCTATGCCGATACCAGCATTATTCACAAGTGCATGAAGAACTTTTGTTTTCTCGTTGACTAATTCAAATGCAACATCAATATCTTCTTGTTTAGTAATATCAAGACGAAAGACAGTAGCTCTTGATGAAAGTTTTTCTTTAAGAGAAATTACATTATCAGATACGAAGACACCAGCAAGAACATTAAAACCTTGTTTATCAAGTTCAATAGCTAATCCATGACCAAATCCACTATCACAACCACTTATAAGAACATATTTACCATTAGGATTGATATTTGGTGTTGGAAAAAAATGTTGATATAAACGATAGAATATGTATAGTATAATGATAAAACTACTAATGAAACACATTATAATTTATTCTATAGAAATATTCAAAAGAAAATCTTTGACTATGTGTGTTGTTTTTTTTCATCAAAGACATGCATATTTAAGATTAGAAAGCAAAAGAAAAACACGTCATACTCTATGAAAGTAGATATACAGGTGACAACAATATTTTATTCGTCGGGATCACATTTTCAAAGCAAAAAGAAAAAGATCGAGTCAGTTTTGTTTTAAGAATTCTAAAGAACAAAACTTTTTAAAAGATAGTTTAGTTATAATAGAAACATATAGAATTACAAATAAAGTTTGATTGATAATAATAAATTAGCTTGAATGTAAAATGAGTTAATTTAAATACTAAGTGTGATGTATTCTATTCTTGTTTTAGAAAAGTGACTTAGTTTGATTTCATATTTGGTTAGGAATAATAATAATAAAAATTCATTTTGTACAGAGAAAACAATATTAACTAACTATGTAGCGCACTTTTGATATTGAAAATCATCAAACTAGTCACTAATGAATTCACAATTTTTGCATTAATAATCATCTTTGCATATTTTCTTTTATGAGATTTTTCGATCGTTGAAAATTGATTCTCTTATGTAAATTTATTTATATAATCGTATAGATCAACATACATATTGAAGCTTGTACTAAAGTTACTCAATAAGAATATAGTTTTCATTTGAATCAATAATCAATGAAGCAAAAAAAAAGTGTCAACTAAGCTTTATGTTTACTACAACATATTATCCTCAAGTGTAGAGTTTTTTTTTTTTTTTTTCATTCTTGATTGGATAACTGATGTTTGACTCCATCAGGACGAACATTAAATCCAAGAGAAAGTATTTTATCAACTAACCAAGTAGGAAGAATAGATAATGGATAAAAGAAAAGACTTGATTGCCAACCTGGTCGATATCGAATTCGAGGAGCATTACTTATAATAGCATGTTCGAGTACTCGAATAACTTTTTCTGGATTTTCAGAATATCTAATAAATGGACTATTTATCACTAATTTAAATAAATATTCGAAGAATTGTTCACCCCATCGTTTTTTAACATCGATTGGCAATTGAAGCCAAATATTTTTCAAAGATTGTTCCAAACCTTCAGTCATTGTTGTTCGCATTGTACCTGGTTCAATAATAGAAACACGTAAATTCCATGGAGCCATTTCACGACGAAGACAATCAGAAAATGATTCCAATGCATATTTTGATGCACTATAAGCACCTGAACCAGGAAGACTAATAAAACCACACATAGAACTCATGTTTACTACACGTGAATCATGTTTAGCAATAAGTAAAGGTAAAAATTTCTTTGTCATTGCAACATGTCCAAAAAAGTTAACATTCATCATTTGTCGTGCTGAATCTACTTGAATCCAATCAATATATCCACCAATTGAAATACCAGCATTATTCACAAGTGCATGAAGAATTTTTGTTTTCTCGTTGACTAATTCAAATGCAGCATCAATATCTTCTTGTTTAGTAATATCAAGACGAAAAACTGTAGCTTTTGATGAAAGTTTGTCTTTAAGAGAAATTACATTGTCAGGAACGAAGACACCAGCAAGAACACTAAAACCTTGTTTATCAAGTTTGATAGCTAATGTATGACCAAATCCAGTATCACAACCACTTATAAGAACATACTTTCCTTGAGTATGAATATTAGCAGGCGAAAAAAAGATTCGATATAATATATAGAATATCAATATTAAACTAATAATCGTAAGCATGATCTATTATTTTCCCACAATTAACTTCAGTGATGATAAATTGTTGAAAACAAAAAAAAAATGATACTATGTACATGACGCACAAACAGGTCATAATCATGCGTGCTTTTTTTTTGTTATCTTTTTCTTTCTCTATATTTGTCTTTCGTTTTCAACCTGATGGAGAAAAGAACCAGAATAAAATAGGAGGTAAAAAATGAATTTATTTATTTTCGTTTAGAAAAATTTATTTTTATTACTGATAGAGTCATATAATTTTATTCTATATGTATTTTTCGTACACTAGCAGGATTAATATTAGAATAACTTGCACGATTTAAAATAAAATCTGCTAACCAAGCAGGAGCCATTGATAATGGTAAAAAGAAATATTTTGATTGCCAACCAGGTCGATATCTTATTTTAGGTTTAGAATTGATTATTGCATGTTGAAGTACTCGTATAACTTTATTTGGATCTTCAGCATGACGATAGAGAAAATTATCAGATAATTTTTTTATTTGAATTTTACGAAAATTTTCACCCCATCGTTGTTGAACATCTGTTGATAATTCATTCCAAAATTTATTCATAAATTGATCATGTCCTTCAATAATAGGTGTTCGCATTGCTCCAGGTTCAACAATACTAACAAATAAATTCCATGGAGCCATTTCACGACGAAGACAATCAGAAAATGATTCCAATGCATATTTTGATGCTGAATAAGCAGATTTCATTGGTACACCAATAATACCAAATACGGAACAAATATTAACAACACGTGAATAACGTTTTGCTATGAGTAAAGGTAAAAATTTCTTTGTCATTGCAACATGTCCAAAAAAGTTCACATCCATTATTTTACGCATAGACTCTATGGTTACCCAATCAATAAAACCACTGGTACTAATTCCAGCATTATTAACAAGCGCATGAAGTGTATTAGTTTTTCCTTGTACTAATTCAAATGTAGCATCAATATCTTCTTGTTTAGTAATATCAAGACGAAAGACAGTAGCTCTTGATGAAAGTTTTTCTTTAAGAGAAATTACATTATCAGGAATGAAGATACCAGCAAGAACATTAAAACCTTGTTTATCAAGTTCAATAGCTAATCCATGACCAAAGCCTGAATCACAACCACTGATAAGAACATATTTTCCTGTTGGATCAATATTTGGTAATGGAAAAATATATCGATATATTCGATATAAGAAATCAAGCAGAAGTGCTAAAATTATTAGCAATACCATTCCTGAATAACTACAAGATGAAACACCAACTTATTTTACAGTTTTAATAATTTGAGTACTCACTCCCTTTATTTTGTTTTTGCTGTTTTTAGTTGTGATGTGAGAGGCATGTTGTTATGTCTTTATCTAGGTGGACGAAGAGCAAAAAAAAATGATCCGTAGAGAGACTCTTCAGTTTCTATAGATGTCATGAATTTCCATGCACAAATGATAGATTTTTCTTATGTTGAATGTAAAACTGAGTTCATTAGAGCAATTCATATTTAAATAAATACATCAAATTAAACAGATTAGACAGAACATATGATAAGACATCATAAGAATACCGTGTTTTGAATCATGATTTCTTGTAAAGATAAATATTTTTTTTTTTCGTTTTGTATTCATTGAAGCTACTGATATAATTCTGAAACAGCAAAGTGAGATTCTGAAAAAAAAAACATCATTATGAAGTTTCTTCTAATAATTTTTCTGCTCGTATTTATTCGTCACGCATCCAGTGAATAAATCAATGAAAGGATCTTCGATAGATCCGAAACACCAATCAATACGTCTCAATTTTCTAAATCCAATTAAACATGATTATGTTGCTGGCACCATCACGAATATATTTTTACTTAATGTTGAAAGTTGTTTTTGAAGATGAGCTGATATTTACTAAAAATTTTACAATCTAAGCTCGTATACATAAAATCTGAAATAAGAGTGAAACAATTAATTTTTTTTTTAGTGTTTCATTAAAGATAAAGTCTCTTCCTATTTATTGAAGATGTTAATTATTAAAAGTTATAATAAAATTTGAAAGCATTTCAGAAATATCTTTCTCCTTCTTCAGTTCATGTAGTATTTCAATAGAGTTATTTTTTTACTATGTATAATACGTCTTTGTGTATTCTTTTTTTTTTTTGTCTAATAGTGAAACGGGAGATAAAAATACATAAGTTTTATTGACTAGTTATTACCGTCTTGTCATTCCACTCCACAATTAGAGAAAAAAAACATTAGGCAGATACCTATTATACATAGTAGAAATATAACCTTATTGTAATAATAAATGAATTGAAGAAGAAGATAAGACATCTTCGAAAAGTTTTCAAATGCTTATTATAAATTTTAAGAGTATAACAAGTTGTTGAATAAGTTATTAGTTACTAAAGAACGGATGAAGCAAATTAGTGTTATTAAGATAATTCTATTTATACAGACGTGGAAACCGAAAACATTAGCAAGTTTTGATTGTGAGTGTCGATCACTTGATGAATGGGAATCAGCAAAGCAGTTAATTTAACCTTTTAAGGACGAATTCCTTTTTCAATCGAAAAATGGCTCTTCAATCAATTTATTGTATTTGACTCAAAATGGTTATATAAATACTTTATGATAATCAAAAATAAATCGATTTTGATCAATTTTTAAACCGAATGCTAATTTTCGAGTAAAACATGCGATGTTTGATCTAACTTGTACTTCTTTAGTGCTATAGTAAGTATATACTCTGGATGCTCCTTTTATAGGTAAATACATCTCATTATCAAAATGAAGCGCAGATTGTGGTAATGCTAGTTTAGACTTCTTCTCAGAAGGAGGTCTGCCAAGATTCATTAGCTGAAGATCAGAGCAGAAAGATTTCACCAAGAAAATCATTCAATTTAAATAAGGTAATTTATCTTGAGTAGATATGTAAACCAATCGGAGAAGCTACTGCCATCATGACATGAAAAATAGATACTAGATTCTTGAAAATTTTTGACGCTAAGAATCAGTTTTATATGTTTTTGCCTATTTTCTTTTTGCCTGTCCGTTCTGTTACATTATTTTTTTCCTCTTTTTTAAAATTGTATTGCAAAATCGGAAACAATTTTACATCGTCAATAAGCAGAGGAACAGTCATATATGCAACAGCAATAGAAAATAGGAATTTTCTCAAATATGTTCCAAAGACAATATATCAGGAGATAAGAGAAAAATCATGATGTCACTATACAGAAGCAGAAAAAAAGAGAACATTTAATTAAGATCTGTACGATGGGAAAATATGTGCATAAAACAATAATGAGGCACCTCATGTCCTTTATAGTCTCCTATGTCTTACAATTTAATGTAAATGAAGCAATTTATTCTCTACTGAAAAAACAGATGCTACGATGCATCTACCACTTCTTACAAACAGTTCAATTACGTGTTCAGAAGAGATCAAAACCATTCAATTTTCTTGTTAGCTATACATTTAAAAACTTTTTGAAAAAAAGTTCTCCTTCAATGAACTGGACACCAATGCTGAAAGTAATCATTTAGTACGTACTCCTATAACAACCAACATCCTGTCTGAAATGTTCGTTATCCACTCCAATACTATCAATCTTTCGAGAAGTCAAAAACAATATAGCTGCCACTTTACCGACATTTACTATCTATGTTGATTAATAAAAAATCTACGATTATGTATGGACACTATCCTCTTAGTTAAACTGTAAAACCTTGACTTCCCAATATATTTATTGATAAACATAGAGTTTCCATAATGCAGTACCCAACAGAGCTGCCTGCCTGATAGGGAAGGCTTGGCTCAAGTTTGTGGCCTGGATGATACTTAGTCGGCTTTTTTGTATATTTATCGATTCTGATTACAGATGATTGAAGAGATTTCAAACATTTTTGGTGAATTTGTTGAAATTAAAGTTTTCCTTAACTTTGATAATCAATGTTAGGGTGACGTGCTTCAACTCTACGAGTACCGCCTTTTTTATGCCTTCATTTCCATCATTTTACACAAGCCTTGTCGTAAAAAGAATTATGAATGCATCACCTTTCTGTCTCTTATGATGAATGACAGTGGTGTATATTATAATGAAATGAACTTTTCTCATGCATTTTACACTAGCGTTACCTGCGAAGGTTCAAATTGGTACTTAACTCTGAGAGTTTAAATAAACTCAAAAGATTACATTTATTCTTAATAATAGATGATTCTCCTTAAGTAATTTGCTTTTGTTTACAGTTTTTTGTGGGTGTATGATTGAGCTAGGTGACTATCAATACAACTCAACTCAATGTCTTTCATTAGACAAAGATAAGTAGCAAATGTTTCTGACAGATATTAATAGTGTTTTCTGTTTTTCATTTTTGTATGTGTTTTTTCTGATGATACCCATTTTGCAATTTCATGCAACAACGCTGATGCACTGAAAACTAATTTGAAAGCATAGTTATTCGTATAGATAAGACTGTATTTTCTGCGTATTTATGTATCTTTCGATTTTCTATCGGGGTTCCGGAATTTCGCCAATAAGACTTTCGCCAATAGGACTTTCGCCATTGCAGAAAGTCCACTGTACTTTCGCCAATACATCCCGTGGAATTTCGCCAATTGGCGAAAGTCCATTGTACTTTCGCCAATACATTCCGTGGAGTTTCGCCAATTGGCGAAAGTTCCCCGTACTTTCGCCAATATACTCCCGGACTGTCGCCAATTGGCGAAAGTACAGTGAGCTTTCAGCAATTCATTGTAAATCAGACGTACACTAAAAAAATTTTTTCTCGCCTACATCGATGTGTGCAAACTATGATATATATATTCCAATAACATTAACTTCAGCGTTGACATATATCCTATATTAACACGTTGACTGTCCGGTGCATCATATGTGATGCACGATACTTTGGACTGAGACGTTCCGTGTATCACATATGATGCATACGCAGCATATGATATTTGAAGCTGGAATTCGTTAGACGCAACTAACCGGCTGGATTTGAACTATTGGGACGTATCGGTACGATGTCAGGAAGTATTCTAGTTCTTGGTTGAATCACATATGATGCACTGAGCATAATAAAGTACTAAAAAACATAGCGCTTTGCTTTTATTTTGAGAAAAAAAGTGAATGCTCAGTTTCAGATGTTTTTATTACAAAAAAGTGTTTCAATATAAAACAAAATAAAAGAAGCATTTGATCTAAGAGAGACAGCTGAATCATATGTGTTGCATAAAAAAACATTGAAGATATGTTTAAAACTTATTTTTGCGGTATATAAACGTAATACACTCCAAAAAATTATATATTTTAAAATTAAAAAGAAAATAAAAAGTGGATGTAGAACAAGTACTATTTTTTTCTCATGAGGACAGTCAACGTGTTAATATTGTTCCGTGACAACTGAGATAGTCCACCTCACTTTGGCCAATTGGCGAAAGTCCACTGTACTTTCGCCAATACATTCCTTGGAACTTCGCCAATTGGCGAAAGTCCACTGTACTTTCGCCAATACATTCCCTGGAACTTAGCCAATTGGCGAAAGTCCACTGTACTTTCGCCAATATACCCTCGGGACTTTCGCCATTGGCGAATGTCTTATTGGCGAAAGTCTTATTGGCGAACATCCCGCTACCCTTTCTATCCAGTGAAAAAGTTGGTATTTTCATCATCAAAATTAAGCAAGTCTAAATCTATGATCGAGACTAGTATGAGTGAATAAGAACAAATTCTGATGCATATTATGCAATCGTACCCATAGTATTGAAAATATTCAATAAGCATATTCTGTTCTATCAAAAAATCCGAAATACCAGGTCGAAAAAAGTGGCCTGTTAACGGTCTTGGTATTCTAAACCCGTACTCGTTCATTGTGCTTTACTATGATCTAATTTAACTATCTAGAGGTTTATTCAAGCCACTTGTTCGTTGATGATCTTAGTGTACTCATTAAACCGTAATCATAAATAACTTGACTCCTACGATTCAGCGTCTAGAGAAAGAAGACATATGAATCTATGTTTAAGTATATGCTCTATTTAAAAAAAAATGAAGTCAACCAACAAACATATCGAACATAGAGCCAAAATTATTTAACCAATAAGTAAAATGGTCAATAATAAATGTAACAATGTACGAAGGAAAACTTCCATCATGCAGAAAAAAGTCTAGGAGTTAAGACTTACATGGCTCAACAGACTATTCTTGAAAAGTATAGTTGAAAAGTGTATAGGAAATATCTAGAGATCTGCAGCAAAAATTCAATAGCTAAAACTATCGAAACATGTCCCTCCAGTCTTCTTCATCAACTTTTGTTTGTATGTGATGTTTCATATTTTGCTTGATTATTCTTGTTTTTTTTCTTTCTGGATCTCAGCAATAGATATGGCAATAAAATTTTTAGGTGGACCTTCAACTAATACACCACTGTCCTTTTGTTTCTTCACACAACCTTTATACAATTACTTCTAAATGGACTTTAGAGTTATACTGTAAGAAATATATACTAGAAGGTTAAGAACTATACATGTGACTGATCTTGGTCTGCTATAATGGCATGTTTGTTTGGGACGATTCTTGTAAAAGAAAAAATAATAATCTCCTTCATTTTTTTTTTCTTAATAGTCATGCAGGACAATTGTTAGATCAACACAAATAGCATCTTTTTATGTGGAAGCTTTTGATCGAAAAAAACTAAGACATCAAGAAGAAAAAAACAATAATAATTAAGTTATATTTATTCTCTTTATTTTTTTTACTCCTTCCCTTTGTTTTTGTTATCATTACTCTTTTTTGGATATTTTTTTTTGTCTTTCTCCGAATGAAAATGTATTATTTTTAATTATTTTGATTATAGTCCTACAAGTGTAGACCAATATTTCTCATAATTTTCAATGGCATACTATGAAACTCTGTACATTGGTAATGTTATTTTCAACTGAAGTATCTCTCTATCTTCGTCTAAAATATAAAAACACTGTTGAGTGTTACATTCAAAAGTATAGTAAAAAAAATCGAAAAATATCTTCAAAATTCAACAATATGAGTAGAAGAATAGACTGTCTCGTCAACATTGATCGTATGCTCTATAAACTCAGGATCTATGTGAGATCCGAATTTAAGTCCCACCAAGGATGCGATGACAAGCTTTTTCAATACATTTTGACCTATAATTAGCATACGAGTAGAGAAAATCCATTGTTATAGTAACATTCAATGACGAGAAACAAGTGCTTCGATCCTATCAGATGAAATTCGAGTTCTCTAACAATTTGATGCGTGTAGCCAATTGATAGCTTGCCAGAAAGAGGTGGCCGATAGAGAATCTTATTAATCGTTTTCGTCTACGTATCAAAATCTCTCTGTTGTTCATACAACGTCTCTGAAACGAAGAAGAAGGCTGATATTAAACGAAGTTTTTGGTATTTTTCAATAATATTTTCTCCAGTTTGTTTTTGTTTAACAACTCTCAATAGAGCAGGTCTTGATTTGATAGTGAAAGTATCATTAGCCATATTTGTGTTTTTTCTCAGCCATCCATCAATGATGTGTGCAATTGTCGTATCGTTGTTAGCACGTAATCTCATTGGCTGTTTGTGTTTCATTAATTTCAAAAGTTTCGATAGACAACGCTTCTCATAGTTTTTTTTTCATCCTCCACATCAATCAAACAGAATGAGAGAACAAAAAAGGTAGATATTATGCTTTCTAATGTTTATTCACCAGTTTGCCCGTGATTTTCAATCAAATAAATAGATGTGAACCGGTGTTATTCATTGTTGCAATCGAGAGAAGAGAGGGAAGCCATACTTTGCTTGCCTTCCAAATTCAATCATCGACAAACAATATTTCTTAATCAACTATGCTCTTCCATACAATGCATAATACAACACAAAAGAAAGCAAGTTTCTGAATCAGAAGAAAAATTTCATTATTGACAGTAGCAAGTAAAAAATTTCTTGTTTAGTACATTTCAGCCGGTTTAATCAATCAATTACTAGCGTGTTTTTATCAAAAATTGTAGATATGAAGAGTGCACAAGTTATTAGAGTGAAACGCATATCAATTAATTCTTCCAAGAAGTCTATTATAAAACGAGTCCAGTCAAAAATTGTTGTTCCAAGAGGTCCTACAAAATCCTCTAACCAAAACGATACCAGCCGAACATCAATACCGAAGGTATGTTCAGAACTAGGCGTTGCAAACATTCTTATTCTAAAAATGACTCTCTGCTATTGGAAACCTCTAGTTGACTAACTTATCTTCGTCTGTGCTGAAAGAACACTTTTTATGAGAACGTAGACAGGAAGGTGAATCGAGCATCCTCGCAAAGATTAATACTCTGTATTAAAGCAGAAGAAAAATAAATGTATACCTGTCTTCATACGTCCAAAAGCATCTTGGAAGAAGGCCATATAGCGATAATTACCTTAGCGCTCAAAAGACCATTACATTCAACTAATGGATTAGAACTTAATATAAATCTATACTTTTGTCCATTCTCATTCTTTTGCAAAGAGAAATTGTAGATATAAAGTCGAGTTTTGGATGATGCATCAAAGCACCAGAATCAACAAATCTCAACACCTTTCCCTAGAGAATGTGCTGCGCTAAGGGTACCCGAAAAAGTACTCTGTTATCAGTGGGTCACAGGAACTTTTGAGTACTAAAGTACTTATAGGTACTTTCAAGTGCTTAAGTGGTACTTAGACAGGTACCCTGCTACAAGATGTGTAGTAACTGGTTACTTGAAGATACTGATCAGGTGCTCAATCGAGTACTATTGTACAGTATTTCTAGGTACCCTTTTACCAAAATTTCAGTATGTTCAGGATAGAACCTGACCTTTGAACTCATCGTTTTAGCTGAATGCGGTAAAATTAATATCTCAATTACTTCAATCATAACCAAAAGATCTGACCACCGATTTTAGCTGAGATGAAACAAACTGGTTAAGAATTCTATCTCATTTAAGCTAAAGTTGTTTGTCAACTTTTGACTAAGCTGTGGAGAGTTGCTGAGTTGGAGACGTCATATAACTAAATGTGTGAAGCAAATTATGACTTAAATCGTGAAACTGAATAAAAGATAGTGACTATAAATATTTTTAGTGATGGTGAAAAAAATCAGACTATATTTTGGCAGAACGTATTATTAGATGAGTCACTCATTGATGTCAATGAGCCATTGCTCTTGTGCTTAGTCTAAACTGTTCTGAACAGGAGTCCAATAGTTCTTGCTTTAGTTTTATTAGCGGCTAGATCAAACTATTCGGAGTTCTGTTATCAAGCTATTGTCTTCTCAGCTACATTCATCTGGTCACCCGAAGTGACAAATTGCTGTTGAGCCTAGATTTTGATTTAGTATTTTTGATGTTTCATATATCTGTTAGAAGCATAAGCTCAAATTGGTCATTCACCTCGGACGGTTCTCTTGTAAGTTACTTTAGTATATAATCAACACGAGGCACCCAAGCGTGTCTATCCCATACAAAACGGGACATCAATTGACGACTGCTATAATCTTGTAGCATGTATAGTGCCCACTATGAATGTGAAATAGCTCTGACTCAGTGGTTTTAAAAGTTTTTTACCATGAATCTGCGACATATTTTTAACTTCATTGTACTTGTAGGAATCAACAGACAGTACATCAAACACCCAACAACGTTTCAGTGGAATTTCGGTGGAACGACTTAATAGAGTATCGCCCAGCCCAAACAATTCCACCATTCAATCAGCAACAAATGTATGTAATCTTTGTTTCGTGAAAATATACGTGACAGATCTGATCGTATGATGATCTAGAAGGCTCAGAAAGAATTCATTCATTGTGTATAGATTGTCTAATAATATGTTTTCAACGCGATATCGATGTGATCCAAGATATTATACATAATGACGAATAAAAGCTTGTTGAAAAGCTAGCAGTGCAATTTCTGGAGGATTGAAATATGAAATATGATCGACCAAGTCTGATTGTTAGAGATACTTCTTGCCGCCCTAGTTATTGTGTTTTACGAGATTAGAAGTGAATTGTATTCACAAAACAGTCTCAGTGTGCGAACAGACGGATTGGAATTGTGTCACTTGCTGCATTTTGTAGTTCAACGTTGATTTTCTGTCTCTTTCACTGCATATAATTGTTGAGCAGAAGTGATAATCCATAATAGGACGATAATTGACTCATGATTAGTTTAGACATGTACCGAACTCGAACAGTTGGGTTCGATCTTGAGTGTGATCATTTTCAGTTAGTTATTAAAAAGAAGTAGAAGTGAGCCGAAAGAAAGGATTTTCGACTTGGCTATGGTAGATCTATACATATTTGAATGAATGATTCAATATTTGAAGGTTTGTAAGCATCCTAAAAAAGACAAAAATGTACAGACATACTCAGATCCGAATCCAAACATAGCCGAAGTTTAGGTTGCTGTCATGATTGCTCATATAGCTCAAGAAACGCTTCCATAATTAATCACGTATTAGGTATGCATTGAACCTGAAGGTCGGGATCCAAGTTCAGATTCTAATTCTGGATCTAGTATTATATGGGTTGAACAGGCCATCGAATCACTCATAACAAAGAATATTCTATGAACCCTTTCGAGACGGAATTAATTTTTCGAAGCAAAATAATGAAACGCGAATTTAGTTGAAATCAATTGATTATCATACCTTAACTCAGTTCATTAACTCTTTCAAGATCAGTAGCGCATGTATCTGTCATTCGTCTCGAAGAGTAGAGCAATATTAGTTAAACCAGTAGATACATAATGTGTATCAAGAGATCTTAACTCTTATGGAAAGGTTAGGGCGCTTATAAGCGTTTCTCGTTCCGAAAGGATTAAAAATAAAATTTTTACATTTTATGGTTCCTATTCTATTGTGTTTTCAATTAGAAAACATACTCAAACTAGAGTAACAACTCTGCTCTAGTTGACTTGATTTCTTTTATACAGGCTTGTGATTGATATATCCCAAAACTCTTGACAACTTTCTTAGATGTGCCCATCTAATTATCATGAATCAATCTCACTAACGGGGAAAGGTTCCAAACTGATCTACGCCGTTTTCAATGATATTTTGTTCATAAGTCAGAAACAGTATTCTAAGAAAAATCCTAAGAGGGCTTAGGCCAATGGGTATGTGACTGTAGGTGTGGGTGTGAGTCTAGCTCTTCTATCTATTCACATCGACGTCCATACTGACGCCGACACTCACACCCACGTCCATACTCACACGCTCTCAAGCAAAGCAGCTCGTCATTTAACGAAATAAGATAAAGAAAACAATTCTTTTTTCAATCTAGCTGCGTCGGCAGCTAAAGATCTAAAGAATTGCGGATGAACTCTTACAGAATTCTATTTTTAGGTATCACTTAATAGTCCAGTCATTACTCAACGAAATTTTAGCGGGGTGAGCGTTGAACGACTGCCCAGGGAAGCTACCATCCATAATCGTTCATCTGGCCAACACACGGCGTTAGAAGTATGTCAAGTTTCTATTTTCTAGTTTGTTTTTAGTCAAAATATGTTTGCCTTCAGACTTCCAAAGAAGATCGCGCGCCTTCTAAAACTTCGATCAAAGGCGTGCGCGTCGAACGAATTTCAAATGAACGCAAGAGTCGTGATGAATCATTCTTGAAGTCGGCGTCGAGTAATGTAAAGGGAAAAATTGATCGAGAATGACGATAAACGATGATTGTTATTTAGAATTCAAATGAAATTGAATCGAATGCTAAACATTGCTTCAGTGGTGTTCGCGTAGGACCGCCGCAAAATACAATAGATAAGACTGACCTAGCTGATCGACCCTCACCTACGAAGAGTTTCAATCAAGTTGGCTCCGCAAGAATATCTCGTGTATGCTTGTTTACATCCCATGAGCCAATTTAAAGCACTTTTTTACGAGAGTACTGTACAGTTTCTATATTATGGACTCATTTTAGCCCAGAAATTTCCATTCTATTTCATGATGGATTCTAAGATTTTATGACATTTCTCTAGCATTATTTTTCAGCCAAAGAAATGCTACTGAAATGTATCATTCACATTTTTGAAATGTCTCGAATCAATCAGTTTTTATACAACCATTAGTCATATCTTTCATCTCATTGAGACTCTCTGTAAATGAAATGAGCATCTCAGAAAATCACCAAAATTTCTCCGAAATTTGACCGCTTGAGCAATGTGCGGTTGTTTGTCTTCCAATTCAACAGCTTGCAGTTTATACCCTATGTTAATTACAGAAATTTCCTGAAGCTTTTTAGTGCTCGAGAAAATTTTCTGACAATGGTGAACTAGCTAAGAAACTGTGAGAGGTTTCATAGCAAATCCAAAAAATACATGGTAAGGACATAAGAATTGCCTAGTACTGATTAATATGTAGCAGAGTCGTAATCAATCGACTATTTTCGTATCGATTCGATCCAATTAGCCGCTAAACGATTCAGCAAAAATTATCTGATTAAAAAAAAACACATTGTCAGAGTTGATGAAAATCAGTGAACATTGATCGGATAAAATATGTCAACCGGTTTAGCCAGGCGATTATGGCTCTCATCCTTGAAGTATGGATATCGTTCTAAATTTTTTTCAAATCTTTTTTTTTCTATCTGAAAAATGTCGGGAATTTTTGTTGTTTCATCTCTTTGATATTTGTATACTACTTTACGAGTAATCAATTTAACTTTTGTTGCTGCTTGATCGTATTTACTCATAACAGATATAACTGTGTGGATGTTTTTCGTTCTCAAGAAAATCATGGAATACACTTTAGATGATGCTGCTTATTTTCATCCATGAATATGTTATTCTCGAGAGGAACTTTTTGACCTACTCTTAAACAATATATATGCATTCTTTACAGGCAATAAAAAGCCCATCTGGTACTGATTTGTGGCTGGATAAAGACTTGGCGATTCAACAACCACATAAAGTTTCTAATGAAAATGCTGGAGTTTTTACTCGCCTCAGGAATAATGTAATGGATGAAGCTAAGTAAGTAAAAAGGCGAGCATCCGTAGCTATTCAACCGATGTCAATCGTTCATTTTCATCTTTTTATATTAGGCGAAAGAGACGCAGAAGATCTATGGCTTGTTCCCGTCCTTGCTTAATATGCCTCTGTTCTATATGCCTTGCTCTCTTAGCAGCTGCCATCGCTGCGGCTGTTGTTCTTACTTTAGGTGAGTACTTTTCTTATTAGTTCGTTTCTAGGACTAGCTTTCAAAATACAAAAGAATTGTCGATAGTTACATATGATACTCGAGTTTTTTATGCAAAATACCTTCGCAGTTCTTTTTTTTGTGGTAACTTAAATGAAGCAAAATACTTGTAAAAAGAGTAAACGTAACATAGAAGTAGTATTTCTGCTTCCGCAAAAGTTACTTTCAAAATTTGACTTCACTAATACGTGAAATTGGAAATTTCTGAACGATGCCTCTAAGAAGGTGTTTGCAAGATAAGCATTTTTTTAATCAAACACCAGTAGACTGATTATTCGAGTTTACATGGACACCTTCGATGTGTCATTTCTATTGTGTTCGATTCCTGAAAACAAATGTAATCATATCCACAATAAAACAGCGGCAAGATCTATGTGTAAGAATAAAAATGTTCAGCAATGTGTCACATTGTCTCTAATCCATCAAAACAATTCAAAGATTTAGGGAACGATAAAAAATTTGTTTTTCGGCTCTGCTTAAGAAAACTCATCTGCTTGAAAGAATAGGAGAGAAACTGTTACTTCTCACGCCAATATGATAGAACAAATGCGCGTCAATAAATCTTTTAACATTTGAGGAAGACAACAGAATAAGGGAAAGAATGATTTTGAAAACAAATCAGCTCAGCCTATATTCTGAATGAAGAAAGTACTCACTCCTGAATTCTTAATAGGCAATGTGATTTTTCATCAAACCAGAAACATCCTGATAGAAATGCATCAAAAAACACTTTTCTATGTTAAAGGCTCGATGATTGATTCAAAAACGACAACAAGTACGAAAGTTCAGACTTTCTACCGATTTCCGAAGTATTGCTGACTACTTTTATCTAACAGCTCAAATCTTATTGAGATTATATTTTTATCCAATCAGAAATATCCTGATTCTCAAACAAGAATAACCTTCTTCCACATTTAAGGTAGCTCAACTACTACACCAATGACAACAACGACAACAGCAACAACAACAACTACAACAACAGCAACAACAACAACAACAACAACAGAAACAACAACAACAACAACAACGACGACAACAACGACGACAACAACAACAACGGCGACAACTACGACAACAACAACCACAACAACAACCACAACGACAACAACTACAACAACAACAACAACGACAACAACAACGACAACAACTACAACTACAACAACAGAAACAACAACAACTACAACAACAACGACAACAACCACAACAGAAACAACAACAACTACAACTACAACAACCACAACAACAACCACAACAGAAACAACAACAACTACATCAACGACATCAACAACAACAACGACAACAACGACAACCACGACAACAACAACAACTACAACAACAACGACAACAACAACAACAGAAACAACAACAACTACATCAACAACAACAACGACAACAACAACAACAGAAACAACAACAACTACATCAACAACCACAACAGAAACAACAACAACTACATCAACGACATCAACAACAACAACGACAACAACGACAACCACGACAACAACTACATCAACAACAACAACGACAACAACAACAACAGAAACAACAACAACTACATCAACAACAACAACGACAACAACAACAACAACCACGACAGAAACAACAACAACGACAACAACGACATCAACGACAACAACCACAACACAAACAACAACAACCACATCAACGACATCAACAACAACGGCAACAACAACAACAACAACTACGGTAACAACAACAACAACAACAACAACGACAACGACGACAACAACAACAACGACAACGACGACAACAACAACAACAACAACGACAACAACAACAACAACGACAACGACAACAACAACAACCACAACAGCGACAACAACAACAACCACAACAACAACAACAACAAAAACAACAACAACAACATCAACAACAACAACCACTACACGTAAGCACGTTCACAGCATTCCTACTGATATTCGAAGAGTTCTTGACCATTCCGGTCTATAATCTCAGCCTCTAGGAGGCTACACATCATCATTTTTGCCATCTAACCATCAATTTTGATTTTTTTTTGTGCTTTTCGGATCTGTGCGATAAAGCAAGCAATACGGAGCCCGCCAACTTCAACTAAGTCGATTGCGTTCCAGACTTAGTTCGGGCCCGTTTAATCGACAACATTTCTGATTTTCTCTAATCGCTTCAGAATGAAAACACCGGAAGTTGCTGTTCAAATGTTGAACCTCTTCTTAGTGTTAGCCAATGGATTGTCATGTAGGATCCATGAAGATGTAAGATTCGACAATGACAGAAGTTCACTTCGAAATTACTATCATTAAAATAGAGTCGAAGTCAAGAAATTTCGTGAATTAGTAGACATATACATATTCTTGCAATTTCCATTGATTTGTGCTCGTTTTGTACAAAGTAAACCTCTGCTTTTTTCTGAGAAGTTTTAATCTCAGGTGTGGAGTTCACTTGAAATCGTTGCAGTCGATTATAAATCTGATCGATTTCAATAAATTTTGTATGATTAAAAATCTGCTCGCGGATTTAAGGTTGTAGAAAACAGCATTTTAAAGTTAACTTCTCGAAAAGAGAATAAGACCGTTTCATGTTTAGACTAAGGAGTACACAGCGAAATTTTGGAATCCTAGAATTTAAGGAAATTGAAGGGAATCCTGAATTTTGGATTCTCTAGAATGCTACGATTCTACTATTTTACTAATTATCCCTTGGTTTAGATCGATCATTTTTATTTGAACGCGTTCAGACGCATCTAATTATTTTCATTCACAATCCGTTTGCTCAACTTTTAACGTCCTCAAAAAGAACATCATTTGAAAGTGTTTATAGTAGAATGTGTTTTTCTCTCCTATTAACACTACTCAAAACATTACTCATAGAATACATTTATTTCTATGCGTTTAATTCGTTTATTTGTCACACATTTAAACGTATCTTTTTAGCGGTCCTATGCTGAAAAATAATGAATTTTTTACAAACGCCTTAAGGACCCCCCCTCCCCCCCCAAAATGTCAATTTTGGTAAAGTTTGTCGATTTATGATTGATAGTTCGTTAGATAGAGCTAAGTATCTACTTTCGAATGCACTATAGTCTATTGATTTTATGATGTGATTTAAGGATATTGCACAGACTTTTCTGGATCTCCCATAGGAGAACATAAGATTTTTTCTAAAAAGTTTTCAGTTTTTCTCAAAATAGGATTTTTGATTTTTACGTTCCCATGCGTCCCAGATTTTCCCACCATTTTAACCGCTAGAAAAGTCGGACTGGTTTTAAAATGTAGCCAATATGTGGCGCTACAACTTAACAGAGTCGGATTTTTCGATTTCTTCATTAGTTTTTATAAGAAACTGACTTTTCTGGACCTATCCCCCATTGGATTTCTCATATTTCATCAGAGAAATTCTCTAAAAACACAAGCTAGGAGAGAATCGAAAAATCGGGCCCTGTTAAGTTGTAGCGCTACATATTGGCTACATTTTAAATTCAACCCGACTTTTCTAGCATTCGAAATAGCGGAGAACTTTGGGACGCACGAAAACCTAAATTTTGACCCATAACCTTATACTAACTCTTCGTAGACTCAATGTATCGAGCTGAAATTGTTACTGTGAGGTGTCTAGCTCGAGATATACCTCCACTGGAATTTTCATCATAATTGGATGCTCGAAAAAAAATTTCATTTTAGAGGGGAACGCCCTTAAAGCACAGTATTTATAATGTGTCTCTTGTATAAAAAATGAGCTATTGTGCAAACAAGTTCAGTGAGTATTTGGATTCGGATTTTGAATAAAAACCTATGTTGTCAGTTTTCCATCAAAACTCAGAGATTTATCGTGATCCATAGCAACCGAACGAATTGAGTGGTTTATTCTTTTTTGATCAAGTTTGTTTTCGTTTTTCTATTTAATGCATATTATATGTCTTGAAGAGGTCGATTATGACTGAAAAAAGTCGATTTGGATGTGGTGTTGTATATTATGCCAGTGGGTGCCACACTTTTTCATATTAGTTAAGTCTTCGAACTAATGACTATTTTTTCATGTTAGCCTCCATAAATGATTAAATTCAAAAGCTAAGCAAAAACAGTCAATGTGAGCAATATAAATGGCTTGAACGCACTTACAATAGTAAGAAGTAGATCTGTGACAATTCACGAACAAAGAACTGAACTGGTATCATTCATTTAGTTTTTTGAAAAGAACTAGAAGTGTTCAAACAGATCAGTTCTAGACGTGTGACATCTTCCACTTCTATGAGCGTGTTCTATTTTGAGAGCTAACTATAGTAATCAGTTCTTTTTTCGGCAACTGAAACAAGTACGGGAAAGCATTACTACATTCATATTTTTAGTAAATTGAGTTCATATGAAAAGAACTGGTCACTGGAATCCGTTCTCAAAAGAAAAAGAGTTAGTTACTGAACTTAGTCTTAAAAAAGAATCAGTTCATAGAACTGTGAGGTGCCACATACCTAGTAAGGAGAAGCGGTTCCAGGTGATATATGATATTTTTCTAAGAATTGAAAAAAACTTCATGCAGTGATGTGTAAAAAAAAATCAAGCGAAATAAACAGGAGTAAGCAGCAGTTTTCGATCGTTTATCATGACATGGGAATTCCTTTTTATACAATGAAACTTTCTTAATATATAGACAAATGTTTCGTGACATCACACACAAAAATTTACCACTCATGTAATGCTAATGATTTGTTGTTGATTACGTTATATATCTTGTCCGAAACCAAAATAGTTAAACGTCTTTGTAAAATCTTTTTCTCAAAACGTATCTCTATCAAACTTATTTCTTTATTATAACTGCCACTTGATACTTTTGGTATCGTATTTCGATTTTTCCGACTTGTCAATATGCACATCCCATATTGTGCAAACTCCAAGGGGTAAGGACGCCTGATGAAAATATGAATTAACATATTAAAAATTATACTATTTTAAGACACATTTACAGAAAATCTTATGATGATTTTATGAAGGCCACTAGAATTGCACGTGCTCTCTATGTCCAATGTAGACTTAGATTGAGAAAGCATCATATTCGTAATTGAAGGCCGTGATGAATTCTCTATAGTTCTGGATCGATTCAACTTTATAAAAGTTCATCAATGATATTTTCTTTTCTCGTTTCAAATAGCAAGTAAGAATTGCAGTAAATGTATAAGTTTGACAAAAGTACATTTGAGCAAAATATTTAACGAAGACACAAGATTATATTTATTCCATACTAGATATATAACCCAAACGATAAGAAATTATCAGTACAACATGAGCACTATAAATGGCAAGAAAAGATCATATTTTTCCGGTATATTATACAAGCTGCATCAGAAAAAAAGAACTGAGACATTTTATCAGACATGCTACTTTCATATGACAATAGCACAGAACAATGCATTAGACTGATACGAAAGGAAAAAATTTCGAAGAAATTATTTTTGAACAGAAAACATTCTTCTCTATAAGTTGCTTTGTTTTCAATAAAATCTAATATATATATACATGTAACCTATTCATTCGACTAATGATGCACTTTAACATGCATAGTTTTCCTTTCTGGCCAAACACAATTTATGAATAATACTGATAACAGTCGCCGTCGTTCATTTTTATTATCCTCTTCTGTTTGCTTCTGTATATCTCTTCAATTGTTCTATTACCTCATCAGTCAAATTGATGTATTGTGAAAATATTCATCTATGTCTCTTTTTCTTTTATGTTTCTTATTCTAATTGATGAACTGATAGTCTTATAATGAAATTAAGTCGAGAAAACAGATACATATAGTGTTTTTATTATATCAAGATGTTTACAGAAACTTATGCAATTGTGGCAAAAAGTTCCGTGACATTTTCGACTTTTATAATATCACTCTTTCTTCCAACTTTAGATAGCACCATTGGGAAGAGCATAAAAAACTGAGCATAAGTGATATTCTATTAGTTTTGAAATCATAGGATATACGTATTTTCTTGAAAGATGCGATTTTGCAGAAATCCTAGATATTTACTTAAAACTTACTAAGAACTTACCGTGGACAGTGACATATAGCTTCTCTTTCCGATGCATGCTGTAGAGGAACTTCAATTCTACAAGATGAGATGTTTTTTAGCCATGTGACATGTAAAATAAATGCGTTATACGGTGTTATACAGGAGATTTTCAAAATCTCAATATATTTAAACTATTTTCAATTGAGAATGTGAATAAAAATAGTTTCTCTATTATAAAGTTGAATAACTCATTTACTTTACATGTCACATGGCTACAAAACATCTCATCTTGTAGAATTGAAGTTCCTCTACACAATGGATCTGCAAAAGAAGCTATATGTCACCGTCCACAGTGAGTTCTTAGTAAGTTTTAAGTAAATATCTAGGATTTCTGCATAAAAGCACCCTTCAAGAAAATATGTCTATCCTATGATTTCAAAACTAAAAGGATATCAATTATGCTCAGTTTTATACTCTTTCCAATGGTGCTATCTAAAATTGGAAAAAAAGAGTGATATTATAAAAGAAATTGAAAGTGTCACAGAACTTTTTGCCAGTACTGTAATACGTTCAGTCTCTTGAAGTAAATAAAAGGAAAAGATTTCTGTGGCCATGTGTAATTCGGAACAAAGAATATTGCACTTTTGGATGGTTTGTATCCGATGATTAGAAGTAAAATTTTGCAAAAAATACCATCACCCGAATGTCGAGCCTGGGAAATTACTTACTTCTGTGTATGTATACGCTGATTTTTGATTACTAATCAAAAACACGAAATTCAGTCTTTGCAACATGAGTTTATGTTTACAGACAATACATTTACTTTCCTTGATGGCGATACCAATATGATCGAGTGAATAAAAATTTTAATCATTAGCCTATACTCTAATGATATTAACTTGTTTACTAGTAAATGAGTAGATATTGCATGTACCTGTACTAGTAAATAAGGATGTATAGAATTTTTAATCTTTATTAAATAAGTAAATACGAGATTACTTCTTTAGTAGTGTAAAAAAGATAAAATATCATTCCTATTCGTGACACTTTTCGAAAAGGAAAAAAATACACATGGGAGTATATGAATCAAGAAGAAAAACTTGTTAGCGCAGCTCCTTTGATGCTCAAATGTTCTTTAACCTCATTAAACTAATAGAAAATCGACGAAGTGAAAATCTCTCATAGACTATAGTTCTGTCCGAAGATAATAGATCAGCAAAATAGAGATTTGTCTTATATATTTTCGCATTTCGAACAGAAATTTTTTCCTTTTTTTACGAGCGTCCTATTTTTGATTTGCATTGTTGCTATTCGCTCCTTATTTTTCATTTTCGTGTTTTGTTTTTTTGATTTAACATTGTTATCATTATAAGCATTGACTCAAATGAAAAATAAGGTTGTTGTAAATATCCATTGTATTCACAGCAGCAAATCTTAATACACTATTATATATTTCGACTAACTCACAGAAAACTGATATTGATTATTTTTTTAAGTTATAACTTGATCAAATGACAACTGAGCCATGGGGGGAGGGGTCCTAAGGTCTGTAATGGGAGGGGGGATCCGAAAACTTCGTTTTAAAACTTGTATTCACTATTTTCTTCGAAAATATATGCGAACTCCACAAAATAACTACATATACTCCGGGAAAAGTAGCGGAAGTTATGGAATATTGAACGAGTCAGTTTCGTATGCAAGGACAATAATACTCATTGATTAACTTGTTTCAAGTAGAAGATGAGGGCAAGTTTTCTTATTTTATTTTAGCCATTCCCTGTAATTATAGCAGCAACGGACTGCTTCTATCACTTACAAGTTCTCCACCACTCGTGTGGACACTATATAGTGGTTCCTTCGTAGCAACATCGACTACCACTATTCTTCGCATTACCTCTGCTACAGCCAACACTAATAGAGATTGGTATGTCGATAATGTTACTATAGCAGCTAGTAGTAGTCCATCAACGAATTTGATTGTCAACTCAAATTTCGAAAGTGGTGCTTCAAGTGGTTGGGAAGTATCTTCATGCGGTGGAACTTGTACTGGGTCGATACATCAATCTTCGAGTTGCTTAAACAGCACCGGTTGGTGCTACAACAACGCATGTGCGGACACTAGCAACCTACAATTTCTCCAACAATCATTTACTACCGTTATTGGTACGACATACAACACCAATTATTGGCTATACAGAGGAGGTAATGGTGTAGCAAATGGAATTCAAATGTATGTTAATTGGTTTCCAAGCTGATTTTCAACTGAAAACTCATGAAATGTGTGTTCAAGGATTAAAGACATTGCAAAAATGTGTCGATAACCATTATTTAACTGAGAATCGAATTAGAACGAAAGATTTGTTTTCTATTCAAATAACGAAGTTTTTCTAAATGCGAGTTCGTCGTTTTTGAAACGAAACATCAAAAATTTATTGAGCGTAAGGCTTTTCTCCTTATTTTATCATTGTAAATCCAATATGTATATTGTACATTGTTCGAAAGCTAAAAGTGAGTTTTCACAGTAAAACTTCTTGAAAAAAAACTCTTGAAACAATATAGCAAACTCTAACTCAATTGTGAAGCACACTAACAGAGAAAAAGTAAAAAACAACGATCGTCACATGAAACCATCAGTATATCAAAGTGATGGCGATAAGCCATTCAATTGTTGAAACAATACTTGTCTCAATTAAAACGGTTAGTGTTATTGATTTGAAAGACTTAAATGACACTTGATGTTTCGGACTCTCAGCTCGTTGAAACTTACTCCAAGTCTATTCAAAGATTGAAGCAGAAGTGTTTCGTGCTATTGATAATCGAGTCTCAAATAAATATTGACTCCCTATTCATATGGAAGTAGACATTGTTCGTTGGCGCATTGGTGATGTAAAAAGAATATTATTGTTAGTGAAAATCTTTATTGATTGATCGTTCACTTGCAAACATTAGAATTAACTATGATAGAGATACATCATTGCAAGGGAGATATGACGGACTTCAACACTTAAATTGCGACTGCAATCGATCAGAATCTGTCTTGAAACAATTGAAATCAAATTATAAAGTCATGTAAATATGTGCAAAAATAGTAATTAATTCTTGAAAATAATTCTCTATTGAATTGACGAACATTTGTATCAATTATATATAAAGCAAAAGAGATAACTTAATCTTGTCGTTGTTGACTTACTGTTTGCTCGCAGTTAAGAAAGAAAAGAAAAATAAATATAAAGCAATCCCATGGTTATAATCATATATAAAACAAAATGATGATGATGATTCATGTAAAGATTTTATAACTATCTTTCAAAGAAAATAAAGCAAAGTTCTATTGATCTAGACTCAATAAAATATTTGATACTATATAAGAATAAAAAGTAATATCAATCAATCTTTCATATTATTCTAAGATTTATTTACCAAACAAACAATATGTTTACATATTTCCACATAAAACTACAGAAGCTGAGGAAAAAATGGAATTTTCCGTAATTTCTTCAGTTACAGTTCTGTATGTTGTAATAGATTATGATTCTCAAGAACGTCGCCATGCGTTGTTTTTCTTTTCTTGTCGTCGCCTACACTCTTTCTGTCGATTTTTTTTACCTATGAAACATATTAACCAGCAGAGAAAGCAGTTTTCATCGACGATGAGTCTTTTTTATTTCTTTCCGACGAAGGTTAACAAACAGTTGTTTTATACTGCGTTTCATTTTTTTTCTTTTCAACTGACTATAACATCAACAACATGGCGATGGAGCAACTCAATAGAGAATTATTAAAACTTCTTTCACTTGGAGATGAAAATCAAAATAGTATCATTAGACGATTTGATGATCTTGCCAAAAAGTATGGAACTTTAAACTTAGAAAAATGGCGAAATTTATCGAATAACAAAAATTCTTTATTGCACGAATTAGTTGAAAAAAAATTAGATGATGTAATTCGTCATGTTCTTACAGAATGGCAATTCGATGTAAATGTTAGACGTACTTCAGATGGTCTCACACCTTTACAAGTGGCTTCGGCGAATAAAGATCGATTTATGTGTGATCTTTTGAAACAGTTTGGTGCCACTGAAATACAGACCGAAGATGTTTCGACATGGTTGTCTGATGCAGATAAAGGAAAATCAATGAATATTGTATGGATTGATTTAGAGATGACATCTATTGAAGAACCTGAAATTTTAGAATGTGCTGTTATTATTACCGACAAGGATCTTCGAGAATTAGACCGAGGTAAAGCATCTTCTATTTCCATACAGATCATTTTTAGGTAAAGTCAAAAGAAAACAATTGGAAAGTTGTAGGAAGTAGAGATGTTATTATGACTGTTGGTTGGGTGTGGATGTGAGTGTGGGTGTAGCCTAAGAACTGATCCACACCCGCATCCTACCCACACCCTAAACTTACATTCACTATGCTTTCTTCAAAAATATATATGACTTCCACAGAACAAGATTTTATTGAGAATTTTGTAATAGTAACTGATTAATGTTTTTATATTTTGAAGGTAATTGGGTTATTCATTTTAATCAATCCGTATTAGATGGACTTGGTCAATGGCATCAGGATACATTTGCAAATCGAGAACAAGGTGGAAATGATTTATTTGCTGATGTTTTGAAATCAAGACTTAAAAAAGAACAAGTAGAAGAGGAATTATTAGCTAAACTCAAAATTCATTGTCCGGCAAAGATGTGTCCACTAGCTGGTAGTTCAATTCATATCGATAAACAAGTTTTACAACTTCAAATGCCTAAAGCTCACGATTATTTACATTATCGAATTATCGACGTCAGCTCGTTTCAAGCTGTAATGAGACGATGGGCACCTTGGATTGAAGCGGATATTAAGAAACAATTGGCTAAAAAAGGTCAAGAAACGGTCAATCATCGAGCAATGGATGATATTGAATGGTCAATAGCGTTCATGAGAGAGTTTCAAACATTTCTGACGAAGCAAAAGTATGTTGATATATTTCATGTTTGAAACAGAAAAATTAAGCGGAATCCAATGAAGCTACTTTACTACATAAAAAAGGTTTTGAAGACATGTTTATTAGTTTGTAAGCTAATACGTAGTATACAGCAACGAACCTCATAGTGACGTCAGTGAGCGCAACAAACATCTACAATGTAGTTCGGTTTTTTTATGTAATAAGCTTTTGCAATATAAAAGTGCTTGAAAAATACAAAAGATCGAATTCCATTGTAGATACCTAACAAATTTATCAGCTTTACTAGTCGTAATTAAGATTCTTAAAAATGTATCCTTTGTCATTATGTAGGTTATGTGAATGTGTGTAAGTGACGAAATAATATATCAATGATTAATGTATAATAAGACATATGAGAACATATTGTTAGACATTCTAAACGTACTTTCATATTGGATAGGATACAATATTTTTCCTATTCAACCTATCGGATAAGAAAGAAAACCAGGTCGAAGAACAAACATACTCTACTTCCTTTCTTGCATTTCAATGTTTGAGCTGAAATAAATTATGGAAGAAATCATTGTACATATTTTTTCATAATCTGCATCAAATGGTTTATGTTATTTACGTTTAATGAAAAGCTTTTGAGAATTCTTATTGATTAAAAGACGATTTCTCTTTGTACAACTAGTGTCTAATATCTGAAAACCACATGAAATATATGATATTAAGTGTTGAAAAAAAAAACTTGAATAGTTATGATTGATTGTTTCTTTAGTAGTATGAATAATCGCAAAAATGAATCGCAGATAAATGGTCGTCGAAAGCGTAGTGTATCTCCATCAATAGTGGAACGAAGTTATCCAGTTGCGAGAAATCAACA
>CAJNOL010001056.1:0-29868 GCA_905250125.1 Rotaria sordida | reverse complement strand
AATACGAATCCTTAATGAATCTACCGAGTTCAAGATACCTGTATACTACATCAGTTATCAGTAGGGCATCTTTTCAGATATCCAATTACCAGTGTGTCACAGGATCTTAGTGGAGTACTCTGCTGAGAATAGTCTCAGTACATGAATACTTACCAGGTACCTGTCCAATTTCTATGGCTTTCCATAAAAATTTTTTCAACAAGTTTGTAAATTGAATATCTCGAAGCATTTTGTAGGCGAATGTTAAAAACTTGTAAAGTATTCAAAGGGTTCTTACAACACACTGGTAGCAGGATATCCTGAATTCAGTACATTCACAAGAGAATATGAAAGAATACTGACAACACGTCACATTTAATAAATGATCTTTGGAAAAAATGCATCTCGAAATTAGAACATTATCGTCAAGAAACAGATATATTTAAAAGTTGTTCTATCCGTTCAAATAGTAAATTTATTATGAAAAGAATTAATACGACATTCATAGATGAATTTTATGTTTATACTTAATAGACTTGATCAAGCAAAAACTTTAACTGTATAAACAGTAAGAAAATTTTTTTTTCCATTAATCATCTTTGGCCATTGTTGTATCGTTATTTCATGAGCAGTCAAAACACGTACGCGGAGCAAGAAGAACTAATGATAATCCATTTGAGAACACACAGTAATAAGCAGTTCAACTTGTTTTATTAAATACTCTATTTTGAGTTTGACTTTACTAACTTTATTATATTTCAATGGTAAATGATAAAGTCGAAACACTCGATAATCAAAAAATTAGGAAAACAGCGTATGATATCAACAAATGACTTGATAGATTAAAAATGTTCTATCTAAAAGGGTACTTTATGCTGATGTTAATATAACATTGATTGATAGATTATTCGAAGAAACTTCCGAATTCAAAATATTCCATTGTAAGTTCTACATTATAAAAACCTTAAAATCAAAGAATCATCTGACTTATGCAGATCAGTATTGATGACACGATGTACTCATACGAAATGAATATTTTACTTCGACTTTGTATCATATTGTATCTGTTCAAACAACTCGTACCAATTTTTCTTGAATGAAAAAAAATCAAAACTTTGAAAAATTAAGTAAATATGCGAATAAATCGATTATGTTACTCCTAAAGAATTAATTTTAATTTTAAAAAGCTGTGAACGTTCGATATTCAAACTTGTATAAATGAGACATATGATCTGTAATTACATAATTGTTCTCATCGATTAACAACAATGTTGACTAAATTATTGAAAGTAGTAATTCTAAAACGTTGCAATTGGAAAAGTTAATTATGTGTCTATTAAATATTTCAAAATTTTTGAAAAGGTATCACAACAGCTGACAGATAAGTACATCAAACTCGACCTTGTTATCGATATCTGATTCGTAATGTTTAGAAAATGTTCGGACAATTTTCAACAAATCAATCAGGAAAGTGTCTATGAAAGTATCTTGATCAATTTGTTCAAATACGCAACTATACTAACTTCTTTATTAGAAGAATATGGACTTGAAAGTAATGATTGATTTATTTCTAAGTAGAATTTCGTGAATTTCGAACATGCATTAACCAAAAAACAACCGAGCATAAATTTGTTGTCATCAACTTTCAAATTGTCATAAAATTTTCTCTTATGGCGAACCATTCTGTTTTTTTTTTGCATCAGAAATTATCAATAAGTAAAGACGAGATAATAAAGCAAGTTGTAAAATAAGTTGCTTGATACTGTTTCTGTCAATAGTCTTGAGAACCAATGATTTGAGATAATAAAACGATGCATTGAAGATTATTGAATTCAACAGATTTTCTATATAATATATTTTCAATAAATGAACCAAAAAATCTCTGATAACTATGTGATATGAAAATTTGTGTATAAGCACGTTGAAAGATGCGAAAGAAGGATCCATTTTGAGTAGAAAAGATGACTAAATAAGAGTAATTTCAAAACTAATGTACAAATTTTAAAATAGTTTATTCATATAACGACTATCAAAATATTTAAAAAAATTTCATCGCATAATTTATTGAATAAATTTCTATTACTAATTATTCATCTACTGATTACATACACCACTTACCTTTCATCAATCATTGTTAATAAATAAACATGAGAATAAAAAAATTTGAAGAACATCATTGAAAATTACAAAAATATTTAACTCATTTTTCAAGTTTGTTTTTTTTCATCCAAAAATCTTTTTCATATTTTAACTATGTTTACTATAAGACATAGCTCTATGTGAAAATTCAATAAAATCTAAAAGTATTGGTTTATATAATAAATTTTCTAATAACGATTAAAAGCATAAAATGGTCATTTTTTCATTGTTTATATGTTTAAATAACAAGTATTTATTGTGAATTATGCTTGCCTCTTATAATGTATGTAATTTCATTGTTTTTGTTCAATAGAAAGTTTTATTCATTTAATCCACTATCAAAATATTTTTTCGATTGTAATCATAAATACTGAATTATTCATTTCTAAACTTGAAAGTTAATGGAAACGATAATTTTCAGAAGTAATTCATGTAACTATAATGAATTTTGATATAACTTGAACATGATATAATAGTTTTCTATTTGATAATTTTTGATTGATTGTTTTAGATATTCATTATAATGATAGATAGCATTATCAGCGACTATACAAAAAAAAGAAACGTTATGATAAGTAGACGTCCAAGTATAAGGAAACTGTTAGCAAGCATTATTGTTTTCTGTCAAAGATGCTTGACGAGAGAAGCAAGATGGTCAACTGAGTATCTATTTGTATGTTCAAAAAGATATCTTAATAGTAAGCTATCAGAATAAAATGTCGTATCGAATATCCTTCCTATAGATAGAGCCTTTTTAGTTCCAAGAACTTTTAGATTGATTTTAGTATCATTAAACATGACTATAACTTCCTATTTCTCAGTTTTATCAAATATTTTATCGATAAAAATAGATGAACTAGTGCGATATTCGAAGAAAAGAAGGAAGTGACTAAAATGCTTCAATAATTTAATGTAGTCACTATTCGATTTGGATATTATTTATTTAATTAGTGTTTCAATATATGATTGATTTTTCTGTTTTTTTTTTTTCGTTCTTTTCTTCCATATGTTGGAAGTTTCCATCATATCACCAAGAGCGTATTCTAATGAGTAGGGTTCCAGGAAAGGAAGTTTAACAAATCCATAAGTAACAAGCATTCGAACGAAAGTGAAAATCAAGTAGAATTTAACAAAAAAGAAAATAAAGAAGTTTTCAAAATTAGATGAACACTACTATAACCTCTCGCTCGTGATATCCTTGTTTATTTCTATGTTCATATATAAATATAATGATTGTTCTTTTTGTTTTATAACTAGAATCTATTATTCATACCTGATAATTATTGTTGATAAAGCAGATGAATATTTCACCATTCAAAGATAAAGTCTATGGGGAAAAACTATCATTTCATTTATAATAGGTAAATCATACATGTGTAAGTTTTTAACAGTTAAAATTCAAATCATAGTAACATAAAAAAAACAAACTATTAATAACATTCTATGTTGTGACAGTCGATCGAAAACCATCGGTAAACCCTGGTTCTTCTACTTAATTTTTTTTTATAATTCGACGGTATGAATTTTTTTCAACTCTTAGAAAAATGACAGACCTAAGTAGAAATCACACTTCTTATCAATTGTGAACGCGTTTGAGCCGTCTATACTAGTTACATCGATCGATCCGACTTACTTTACGAGTTTAATTGTCTAGTATAAATGACACTTCAAATTTATTCGTTAGTTGTAAGATAAAACCAATAGAAATATTTGCAGTGTCATCTAACATAACATGTTGTTACTCATAAAAATTGTCTTTTTTTGAAATGAAATCGTTGTTTTCACGACAGACGAATCTAAATTAATAGAAAAAATAAACAAAAATCGGTATAGACACATGGGATAGACCTTGTGTTTTTGATCTAAGTATGGTTAATAGAATATTCAACAATAGCATGACGAGAAATCAATTCTTCAGTAAAATTCGAAGACAATTTTGTCGATAATATACAGACATAGATATCATATAGTCCTGGTATACTGTTCGTACTATTCATGGAAAAAGAAGAATAACATTTTTTTGTTATCTGTTGTAGTGTATATGCTAACACTAACATAATTTATTAGTTAATAAATGCCCTGAAAAATCAGGTAAACATAACACTTATTTCAAAAAGAAGTAAGAGACACATAAAAAAAATAGATATAACGTTGAGAATAGATTATTAAGTATTAATTCTCATAAAACTTTGAATTTTTTGTCGACAAACAGGACATGACTTAAGTGCATATCCACAAGGAACACAAGCACATAAATGTCCACAAGGCATACATGCTAATTGTTTCTCTTCTGTAAGACATATTAGACATTCACCAAGTGATTGTTTTGATGATAAAGATGAAGTTTCTAATTGTTGATGTTTTGATGGAACTATTATTTTATCTTGACAACCTTTAATATGATCAATTTGTTTTTGAAGAATAAGACAAGCTGTTGATAAATCAACATCTGTTACAAAATCATCTTGTTTAATTCTTAATTGATCTTCAATACAACGTTTAATTATTGGCAATCGATATTGAGAACGAAGACGTTCAACAACAGGTAAATCAATTCTTGCTGCAACTAATTGACTAAGTTCATTTTGATGTATTTTATTTTCTATTAGAATTCGTTTTTTTGATAATTGAATTTTTTTATATAATTCATCTCCACATAAATGTTTAGCATAAGTACATTGTGAAAACCATCGAGCATGTTCAATCATTGGATTATCATCTGCACCCCATTTATGTAATGATCCATTACAATAAAAACATGTTACTGTATTTTTAATACCACTAAAAAAGAATCCTGCACGAACTAAATCTTCAATATTTGGTGAACTTTCAGACCAAGCAGCATTTGAAAATGTTGCTTCTCGACGAGATATTTCGGCCATTGTTGGATGAGTTGGCTCAAATTTTTCATTAAAAATATCATTAATAATTTTTGGTAAATGTTCTATTGAAGGCATTGAAAGAATAAATGGACATTGTGGAGCAAGTCTTCTATGAACTTCAATTGGATTATCATTTATTGTCCATCCATGACATATTGTATTGCAATATATACAAATAACTCGATCATTAACATTACATGAAAACCAACCAGCAGATATCATTGATTCACAACTTGGTGTAAAATGTGGCCAATGAGAAAGACTACGAATTCTAACTTGTTTTAATGATTCTGATTCATTTAAAAAATATTTTTTTTGAACAACTTCTTGTTGTTGTTGTTGTTGTTGTTTTGAAATATCATTTGTTGGAATGATAAATTGTTTTTGTTCGTTTATTCTACCTACAATAGAGTCATGACTTTCTACATAAGAAAGTTTTGTAAAATCTCTTGATTGTATTATATCAGTGTTAGCCATATCAATAATATATAATATATAAAGAACTAACAATATTTTACAGCTTATATATATGAGAATGAATCGATCTACTCTGGAAATTTCTCAATGATTCTCGTTTTTCTTTTTTCTTTTTTTTTATTGAAACAAGGTATGTGATGCAAAGGAAAAAACCCTTCCATAGTGATACACGCGTCATATTAATGACTATTGCCACTGAAGAAAAAGAAAGAAAAGAAAAAGAACCTTTATACTTGTTTTTTTCTTGCTCTCCATGAGGACATCCTACAAAAAAACGCTTTCGCTTCCTCTTTTTTTTTTGTATCTTGCATAGTTAGGAAGTTGTGGCTTAGACTTTAATTTATATATCACAAATACTCTTCCAACTAAACACTAATTCGAAACTATTTTGAAATTGTCTTGAATATTTTAATGATAAATTAATTTAGAATATTATGTCATCGAATTTTTTCAATTTCAGTCGGTTTCTTTTTTTTTTTTTAATTAAACTGAATTCAAATCGAATAATTAGAAAAAAAAATATTGTTGTATAAATTTACAGCATTAGTATTTCTCAACCAAAACAAAAAGGTTTTATAATTGTGACGTGTGAATATTATCTATGATGTGTTGTTTTTCACGGTTCGATGTAGTGATAGTTGACAAACATGAATAGATTCACCTATGTTTTCACCTTATGAGTCCTAAAAAAAAACAAAAATATTCATTTTTCATTGGACAATGTTTTTATCCAAATATTTATCGAAACGATTGCTTTTTATTTCTATTCTGTACAACTTCTCGCAAAAAAACATAAGTTTGCGAGCAAAACAAAAAAGCATATGGCAAAGTAATTTTGTTTTTTGCATGCACACACCGATAAAATAAAATGCATGTTTTTTTTTTACATGTAAATGCAAAAAGTGAGGAAGGACGATCGGGTACATAATCTTATTTTTTATGCCGTTACATCATCTATGGTGAAGAAAGAAAAGGAAAGAAAAATCATGATTGTGTTCTAGATTTTGCTTGGAAATTTCCAAGGGAGACCTCGATATTGATATATTAAAAACATGTCATTTAATATTTATTTGACACGTCAATCGACATGAATCTTTCAATGATTCTTGGAATTTTCATACAGGCTTTGACTTAATTAAAACTTAGACAAGTCAAATAAACATTCTTTTGTATTATTTTGCTTGTTCCAATCAGAGAAAGAAATTATATGGTATAAACTATGAAAATTATATAATAATTTGATATGAAGAAAATAAACATAAATTGATATTTGTTATCTATTTATAATAGTTGACTAAATTAAAAAATAAAAAATATACACGGATGATTTGAGCATGAAAATCTAAAAGCAAACTATGCCTACATTTTATTTATAAATTATAAATTTCAATTGTTTTAAGTTTAAATAGATTCATTCATCTACTCGATTAATTGTATAATTCATTGTTTCTTGTAATATTTCAGTTATTTCATCTTTATTCTCTTGAGTATAAGAGCAATCCATCAGAAAAAAAATATATATTCTTGAGTAATATAATTCGAATCAAAAACTTGAAATTCTCTTTCTTTTTCTTTTTTGATGTATTGCATATTTAAACGCAGATTAATAGAAAAATAAATATGAGCGAGTTCGATCTCGTTGATTAATCGTCTAATTGTAATTTTTCTTTATTATTTCATACTATGCTAAAATATTCTGTTTCTTCCTCAGAAATGCATCATAATTATACTAATGATGAAAGACAAATTATAAACGAATCATTTGCATGTATTAAAAACGAATTTGGTTGTATCAAAATGAATGATTCTTCCCTGATGACAGAAGAAATTTGGCTCTTATCAAAATCAATGTCTTGACATAATTATTGACAGAATATCGATGTATATCTGTATAGATGAAACAAATATACCGATGTCTGTATTAGTTTGGTAGACGGGAAAATTATTGTCATCGGCCTCGAAATCATTAATTGAAATAATTGCGACATTTATGATATGTAGTATATCGAAAAGTATTTAAAAAAATACATTCATACAAAACAAAAGCAAATCTATGCAATTGAGACATCCACTGTAGAATCACTCGTAGCAATCAATGAGTATCAAGACAATATGTTCTTCCTGCCTTTTTTCCTTTTCTCTTACATGGAAAAGTGATTCTTCAGTATGATTATGTTAGAATTCACGCCCATCACCTAAACATTGAAATAGCATGGAAAATATGTGAATGAGTTGTAAAAAACGAGTGCATTCCTCTTGTAAAACTTTCTACATGATTATTAGTATGTAAAAGTACGAAGTCGTTTCAATGTGACCATTCCTAATAGGATACTTAAAACGAGTTGAACCATCATCAGCATAAATCGATACAATATAATTATTATATTTTCATTGATTATGTGTGAAATGATCTTCGTCAGTCTTGAATTATTTTCCATAAATTCTGAGAAATATAAAAACACTTTAACATGTGCTTCAGAAAGTATAGTTGTAAATGAAACCTTTGATTATAGATAGATCAAAATTACACTTTAAGGCATCTCTCCCCTCAAAAATCCATTTCAGCCTAGAAATGTTCAAATGGCATGAAATTTTCAGGATATGTTGGGACTGTAGCGGATTAGCTATAATAAAATTTTCAACCCTATATCATGATGTTTGATAGAGACATTCATCAAACAGGGATCAAAAATAACGCATTTGGCAAACCAAATTTCTCTGCCCAGGCTCATTCTATATATATGTATTAATTTTGTTTTGTTTTGAAAGAGTATGTTAGGATGCAGAATACCACAGAGTTCTTTTTTTTTAAAAATACTTACTTTTTAAGCGGAACTTTGGAAGTCACATTAAATTTCTGTACAATGCAAAAAACACAACTTATGAAATGAAAATAGCCAAAGAGTTTCCTTTTTAAAACTCTTTTTTTTGCGATGAATTTCTTTTTGGAACATCTCACGATAGAGATAAACGACTTTATTAAAAAAAGACTTTCATCAATAATTAGAATGTTTTAATTTAGGATTAACTTATTTCAGACTAGGAGCAATCAAAAGATCTGAAACATTCACAATAAACTATTCTTATTGAAACCTGTTCCTGTACAAAGTTTCAAGTTGAAATTTGAAACTCAGTTTTTCTAGTGTTTCTGAGGAAGACCACGACTTTTTTTTCTTATACATACAGTAAAATTGCAATATCTCAGCAATAATAAGCAAGCAGCAGGAACTTTTTTCAGAGTATTCATAGATCATTAGGGCCTACATGATGCGCATACACTCCACTCAAAAGTGATGTGACAATTGGGAATGTTCCCTTGTAAGTGCATTCCGAAGGACTCGGAAAATTTAGTCAGACTAAGAAATTTCAAAAGATTTCTACATTTGTTAAAATTTACGATCCAAGTCTCCACTATTTCCCTCTTGAATAATACACTCTGGATGGGATATGTGCATCAATCGCATTTTAATGGAACATATATAAAAACCGATTGTATATCATATACCGCATACTATCATTAACTGTATCAGACAGTTTTTGGTCTTTTTCATTCTTATCAAACCAAGATCAGCTTCACAAAAAAATCCCATTAGGGCTAGAAAGAAATTCCCATAAACACATAGACGATGAGCGTATGACGAAATGACAAATCAGTTACGCTTTAAAAGTCATCATCTATTTCGTCAGACATCACCAATACACCATCAGTTTTGTATTCGACGCCAAAGACTTTCGTGCCGCTTGAATTACTTCTTCTCTAATTTGATTCCGGTCGAGATGGAGTGTAAGGAGTGTCTATGTGAATTGAGAGAAGGCGTATAGGATGGTAATAGAAAGTGAATAGTTACTTTGTTAGTTTTTAGAGCTTCAGTAATATGTTGAACTCCTTGTTGTCCGATTTGATTTTCGGTGAGGCCCAGTTTGATGAGCGTCTATGTGAATTGAGAGAAGAAATGTATGGTGGTAATAGAAAATGAATAATTACTTTGTTAGCTTTTAGAGCTTCAGCAATATATTGAGCTCCTTGTTGTCCTATTTGGTTTTCGGTGAGACCGAGTGTGATGAGTGTCTGTGCAAAAAGAAGAGAAGAAGTATGCGATGGTGATAGAAAGAGAATATTTACTTTATTAGTTTTGAGAGCTTCAGCAATATATTGAGCTCCTTGTTGTCCAATTTCATTTCCATTGAGACTGAGTACAATGAGCACCTGTATGAATTAAGAGAAGGAATATGTGATGGTACTTGAAAGAGTATAGTTACTTTGTTAGTTTTAAGAGCTTCAGCAATGTGTTGAGCTCCTTGTTGTCCGATTTGATTATTTGCGATATATAGTTCAGTGAGGGCCTGTATCAAATGAAAGAAGGAATATGTGATGATAATAGAAAGAGAATAGTTGCTTGGTTAGTTTTGAGAGCTTCGGCAAGGTGTTGAGCTCCTTGTTGTCCAATTTGATTTTCGTCAAGGCCGAGTTGGATGAGTGTCTGTGTGAAATGAGAGAAGAAGTGTTTAGTAGGAATAGAAAGAGAATAGTTGCTTGATTAATTTTTAGAGCTTCCGCAATATATTGAGCTCCTCGTTGACTGATTAGATTTTCGCTGACGTCGAGTAAAGTGAATGTCTGTGTGAAATGAGAAAAGGAGTGTAGAATGAAGATAAAGCAAGAAAGGTGTATGTGTAGGAATTTTATGCTATTGGATATAAAAGCCTTGAATATGTCTAGATGACTATGTACACCGGTTTCTTTGCGTATAGAATTTGCCCAGATGAATGCTATATATTTGATTCTGATTGAAAATCCACAAGATTGAATGCCAATCTTGTTGGTTTAAGTATGAGATAGAAAAACTGAAGGAATTGCTATTTACGGAAAATACAAAATTGAGAAGAATGATACGGTTTTGAAATAGAAGCCACTGCGGCGAAGAGGTGATCATATATGTAGTTTCGAAGTCTTTTCAAAATTAATGGTGGATTATCTAACGATTAGAGAAAGACTATTGATGTTCTTCGGTTCATTGAATAAGTATCATTTTGCTGAAACTATCATCATTATCGAATCGATAATATCGATTTGATGCAGCACAGTCGCGGACAAAGACATTTTGGCACAAACACATCGTCATACATGATAGTACCCTGCTGACGCTTGTAAAAATAATTTTCTTGACGATGAGAGGAAGTGGTAGTATCTCACATCCATAAGGTGCATTCCTTGAGTAAGGGAGATAGTACAAACACAAATATAAAGAGAATAAGAGACTGTGATAGACTATTAAAAGTCTGACTATACCTTGGTAGAGTTTCTATATTTACGAAACCAACGTACAACATTACAGATCTTGCAGATAAATTTTTCCTATGAAAAGGATATAGAAATTTCGAGTTATTGTATAATTCTTCTGCCGGATGAGTTCTATCCTATTCGGGTTAATAAAATTCATTACTATGAATAAAAGAAAGATTCCCTGTTTCCATATTATTGAATCATGGATTATTAATTAAAAAGAGGCTATAAAGATCAAAGGAATTTTTAATACTGATGAAGTTTGAAAGAATTATTAAATGAACAGGAATAGAACAGAAGAAATTAGTTCTATATGGAAATATCGGTCAATCCATTATCAATGGTTAAATGGATATTTGTGTTTTTGGGGCTCTGTATATTAGTGAATAAGTTGAATCAGTTTTCTTTTTCCAGTAAGAAATGGTAAAATGCTGAACAAAATCTACCCCACATTGGTCTCATTTTAAAGTTCTCTGAATTCGTCCTACTGTATATAAAGTCGTTATCAGTTTATCAATAAAGATGAATCTTACTAGTATGAGAGAGGGTGACATCTTGCTTTAAAGTTTAATTATATGGTGGATCGAGTGAACGTACACATGATATTATAGGATATAGAAGATAATGTAATCTTTATTCATATCTTGATTGTATACTTTCTCCCTTACCGTGCTTCAATATACACCCAGTGAATAAAATCAAAAGATATTGACTAATTGAAAGTTTCAATATACAATTAAACGAGTAAATAAAACTTGCGTAGAATGTTGATGTTGAAACAGAAGTTGTTCAAGCACATTAACTTTGTCTCTCGATAATACAGACGTTCGCCGTCAATTAAATGCTCACAACAATTCTTATAAAGCATCTCCACCAAGCAAAATTAATTATGATTGAAGAAACAATTGAAATAATGAAGAAAAGAGAACGAGAAGAAATCATGCCAATTTCAAAAATTTATAGTGAGAAAATAGTGACTTTACTAATGTGACATCTTCGGGTGCTCACTAGATTTTCTTTTTCTTTTCTTGCTTCAATTGATTCCACTCTTTTTTATCATCATTTACAGAATTATTCAATTTTACCAATATGTTTAAATGATATAGTCTTATCAGGGAAATGGAGTTTAACAAAGTATGGTGAACATTTTGTATTAGTCGGTGAATGTTGTAAGTTCTCATTTTATTTTTGAAAATGGTAAAAATGTTTCTTTAGATGATAATGAGGAACGAATTTTGATGTTTAGATCACAATGGAGTATTACATTATTGTCATATCACTCAAGATGGCATCCTGATGGAACTTTTTTAGTCAGACCATTGCTGTTTGCTCAAATTTATATAATATTTGGTTATTTTAACGGTTTTGTCATTCTTTATGTTTATTGTTTAACATTCAAGAAGAAACGAATTACATAGGAAAAAAACTTTCACTCATCTTTTATCTATTGAATTATTTCGTCGCAACATCAAATTTTCTCCAGAAGTTATTACTTGTGCTTTTGAATTAGGCAATATAAATGCTGCTACTCAAATATTTCCAAATATTAACATTTCTGCTTGCTTTTTTCATTATTCTCAAGCATTATGGAGAAAGATACAAGAACTAAAACTTAATCCACTTCTTTCTCGATCAATCAAAAACAATGCTTTTATTTCTGATGAAGAAACTCGGAAAGCTAACCAATAGTTTTCAACAGTTGTTGGTTTAGCATTAATTCTCCATCATTGCTAGAGTCTGTATGGACGGATATAATGGATAAAATTTTACTTTTGAATCACTATTAGCACACAAATTTAACAATTATATGGTACCTCATTATGTTTATCAAGAGTCATCTGGATATTCGATTGGACTTTTGGAACGGTCAAGATGATATTCAAAATAAACTTTCACGGATGAATAACGCGGCGGAAGGATATAATTATCGAATATTTAATGTCTTTCCTCGACATCCTAACGTCTATGAATTTGTTCGTTACTTAAAGGATGAACATGAAAATCAACATCATAAATCGGAAGAATGTCAAGTTCAAGTTAAAAAATGAAAAAAATTACATGAGAGGATAGATGAACAACTTCTCATATTATTGGAAGAATATGAAATCGGACAATTAACTCCAGCTAAATTAGTTATTAAATCAGCTAAAGCAGTCAAAATTAAATCAATAAAAAAAAACAAAGTTTGTGACATCAACTGTGTTTTCTTTCTCTACAAATGTTCTCAAATTTTTCTTGTGTTGTTGTCTGAAAAATTGATAAAGAATAAATCATAAAGTGATACCACTTCAGATTTCTTAAGTGACAAACTAATAAGAACCTGATATACAGTAAGATGAATTTGGAATCGATTTTTCTTGCATGGACTGAATTCGGAAAGCTTTAAAATGGAAGGAGTTAACCAGGGACATAAAATGTGATGAATATGGGAGACATCCTCAACAGATTCACTTGGACACGGAGATAAAAATTTCAGCGCTGTGGGAAACTGTTACAGGTTGTCCTAAATAACGAATAATGGAGAAATAAATATCGGAATCACGCTTATCATAGTTCTTTACTGAGAAGTATTGCAAAAGATTATCTTTTATTTCTCGAAGAAAAGCAAATGATTTTGGGTTGGATACCGTAAAAAAAGAAACTTTTAGAGATGGCTTTAGAAAAGCCACTCTAAAAATTAAATGTCATCGTTAAAAATATTTTCGAAAATCTATATTTGAAAAATATCCTCCTTTACGAACATTTTTTTTCTATACGAGAAGGAATGTTAGAATTCATTTGAACATTAAAAATTAGAAATCGTTTTATTTATCCTTTAAAGAAAATAAGATAAATTATATTGTAAATTGTTCGCAATCATGATTTTTTTGAGTTTCTAATGACAATCGTTTACAAAAAAAAACATAGAAAATTTTACTGAATTGATAGTTTTTAAACTGATAATGTATTTTGTACTTTTTATTAACACATAATTAGAAAGATATTACAATTTCTATAAACTAGCATTTGTTCTATTCGTTATTAACATATGTTCATTTAGTAAGCTGGTCGATGCAGAGTTTTACAAAAACAATAATAAATATCTTTAACTTGATTATTGAGAATTTTCGTCTATAAATTTTAGGAAATCAAAAAAAGAGAATAGAATAGCTTCTAGTGATGTTTGATATTTCGATTTTTGCTCTTTGAAACTCAATGGCAAATTTCACTTTTGTATTTTGAGGAAAATTGAATCATTACTCTTTTAAACATAACAAACTAAGTTTTTGTGAAATCTCAGAACAAAAAAATTATGAATCCCAGTGTCAACAATTATTTTCTCATGTTAATTTAGATAAAACTAACACAATCAATCAACTATAAAGTTTAAAATCAAATTAGCTGTGCTCTACGAAAACATATTTTTAGAATACTCATTATTACAAAAATATCGAATATAAATAGATTGCAATTAGATAAAGGCATCACTATCACTTGCCTTCGTATTCCCACTTTTATTCTTATTTCTAAATCACTCAAGAAAAGTAATAACTATAAAGAAATGTTTCTGTACCGTGTTTTGTCGTAACACATCAGCCACAATCATCATATCTGAATCGGTCAAATCTCTAAACTTTAAATCAAGTTCTTGGTTTCTTCGATTATCAGTAATGAATTCTTCAAGTTGCAGATTGCGATATAGTGGAACTTCAACATATCTTCCACATTGAAGAATTTTTTCTTTTAAACTTGGAAATTTGTTGATTCCTTCTAAAAAATATTCAGTTACAGTTGGCGTTTGCAATGATTTTAATGTTTCATTTGTTTCGTTCACATAATCATCAAATCCTTGTTTGGCTTCTAATAATTTTGTATGATTTCTAATTGATGAAAGCATTGCGAATGACACTTTTCGTATATTCAAACGTTGAAGTTCATTCATTAATGGCATTTTATAATTTTCAAGTCGTTTTTTCTGTTCTTTTTCAGTATTCAAAATCTTTTGTAACATATCTTTCTCATGTTCATCAATAATTCGACGCATTTCTGCCATAGTTTCAGTCATCTTTTGTCGACTAAGTTTACTATTATTATCAATTGCATTTAATAATATTTCTGCTTGATTGATTTTATACTTTAAAGAGGATTCAATACTTTGTAAATCAATATTTATCTATATCATGAAAGAAATACGATACTATAATCTTCGATATTATATAAAACTTATGCTAACCTTGATTTTTAATCCTTGTATCACATCATCAAACAAAACATAACTGTGATCTTCATGTTGAAATAAAAGACAATCAACACATATAAATGTCGAACATATGAGACACCAATATTCCAGTGGCTTTTTAGGATGTGCAATACATGGAATAGTTTCCGATGATTTTTGATCACTGGAAAGACGTTGATGTTTGTGCATTACTGGAGGAGCATGAACAGTTTCATAACATGCTAAACAAAAGTATTCATTTTCACATTTGTTACATGCATATTGAGCCTTGGCCGAACGACAGTTAGTGCATCGATTTAGTTCTTGAATCGAACCTGAAAGATTAATATAGTTAGACAATAAGAATATGTGAAAAACTACGTATACACGTATAGAAATGCTTCTATGTTGTGGGGAAAAGAAAACAATATTGCGTTTCGTAACATGATAAGCTATTCTACTTACCTTGTAATTCTACTAAATCACGTATTGGTCGATTAAGAGGTAATGAGGCGATATCTTTTTTCAGCACTACAAATCCATCCCGTAGTGGACAATCAAATTTATCTTTGTTTACAGAAGCCATACGTTCAATGCATTGGCGACAATAAGTGTGCGAACAAGGTAACAGGCGTGGATCTTTGAAAGACTTATGACAAATCGCACAGGTAATCAAATTTTCCACAGTAACACTTTTACTAGTTGCCATATTAATGAATCAATAACAAATGTATGTAGAATGAAAGATCTTTAATCTAAAATCGATAAAGTAACGCAATGATCAGATGAGAATTGTCAAAAATCAAGTATTTATTCAATATTACTTGCCAAATTTATATTCTTTATCTATCAAACAACTTACATTCTCATTATTGCAGTAAATTCATTGAACTTCTCTTATATAATATGATTTCGTCATACTCTAGATCAGAGTAGAAGAGGTCTTAAAGTCCATGCAACCATCACTAACATCTGTATGATCACTTAACTGCTTAAAGAATATGTATTTTATAGGTCAAAGATGATTACATTTCTTTTTTCCTTGTATTACTAACAAGATCAGAAAAAGAAATAGAGTGTTGTCAATCGACTGGTCTAAAATGCGTAGCGATACCAGTCTGAATCGGCCTCGATCGACCTCTACTCGTCAATATCGATTTCATCTCTATTGTAAGAAATAAAGCTCAAACTGAGATCCTATAACGTCAATTCAATTCAGATCACTTTCAGTCATTTGTATTTACTGAAAAACGTATGTAACTGTTCAAGAGTATTATGTGAACATGCATGCTTATGTGTCTGAGGCTGAATTATACATGCGTTTGCACTTATGGAGCTTCATGTATGCACATATTGAATACTTTTTCACATAAAGATATGTGAATCGTTCTCTGCGAAAACTAACACGTTAATGTATGAGAAATCTTGCATGTACTGGTTACATAAGTCATAGAATCATCAAAATAATCCAGATCATATGTACATGATATGCATGAAAATGCATGAATGTTTTTTCCAGATATAAAACTCAGTCATACAGACATTATTTTATGCATCGAACTTCTTTGCCACTTTACTATTCACTTACATTAGATCTGTGCTGAGTGTGAAAACTCTCTGGTAATCATTGAACGTGTTCGAACATGAATGTAGTAATCGGTTATTTAAGAATTCGAAGAAATGAAATAATCTTTTTAGAAAATACTATTTGAGTTTAAGGGCGAGGAAGCTCGTGATTAGAAATATACAAAGACTAAAGAAACATCTGCATTCCTACATGAGCCTACGTGTATATTACAAAAAATTAAAAATTTGTGGTTCAGTACAGGATCACTATCAACTTCATTCTCTTAAATATGATGTTTTTTGCATGCACATGTAGCTAATCGTTTTGCTACGAACATGCGAATGATAGACTTGACATTGATTAACTTGCAAGATTATCGCATGTAAATATTTACAAGAATTAAAGTCATGCATCAACTTAGATATTTTAAAAAATGGAACCATTGCGTTTGTGTGAATGTGTTATATGTATTAATTGAAAATATTTGAGAAGATTTGCATATTCGTACCTGAAATATGATAATGTGAAAACAGAAGTTTCTCAAAATTTACTGCGAATGCACTTGTACTATATGCTTTCCAATCGATTGGGCTGTTAAATGTAAGTGAAACATTATTGACTAATACACAGGGTATAACAAAATTATAGGCTCCCTTTTATTTTTGAAATTTTTCAACAAAGATGAATAGCTAGATCAAATCTAAGCGAGTTTTCCAGAAAATCGATTCACTGGAATTTTATGTCCTATAGGAGTTCGCAAAAAAATATTTTAAAATATAGTCATCTGAAAGAGCAAAAAATTCTGGGCAAAATGAGGGGTTGCCCAGCTCTCCAGAATGTTTTGTTGCAAAGTTATAAGCATCAGAAAACTCAAAAAATTGCATAATTTATCAAAAAACCGGTAAAACTCGGCTAAAAACATATTCTTTTGATTTTTCTGATGCTAATAACTTTGCAATGAAACATCGTGGAAAGCTGGACAATTCCTTATTTCGCTCAGAATTGTTTTTGCTCCTTCAGATGACTATATTTAAAAATATTTTTGCCAAATTTCTATAGGAGATAAAATGCCAATGAATCGGTTTTCTAGAAAACTCTCTTCACAAAGTTTTTTTTTGAAATTTTGTTCCATATTGTGTTCGATAGAGAGTCTCAAGAGCTATCCAAATCACTATCTATATTTTACCTAGCTATTCGTCTTTCGTGAAAAATTTCAAAAATATAAGGAAGCTTATCATTTTATTAGACTCTGTACGTATAACATCAATACCTTTGTCTCTTCAAAGAAGGCCACTGATTCAATGTTAGTCAAATAAGGAACCAATCAGACGTTGGGTACACAAATCCTGCTAGCTTTTAGTATTCGTTCTTTTGACTATAACCGAACTGGGACTAGCACAAGGTAAATTCATGATCTGAAAAAGTTGAATGAAACCTGGTTGTCAATGACGATTTCCGAATCATATTTCTAGTTTCAAGATATCGATAGCCGTATGCGCAATCGGATGTTATTGTTCGGGCAATTCTCTTCCATGATAATCATGCTTTAATTTACCATGCTTCTCAGCTCTGAGATAGTTCTACTATTTGTCTACTCTTTAGTTTTTGAACAACGCTAATGATCAATTTATATATAAAACTATGTAAAGCTCATTGAAAATGAATATGATTAAGGGTCATGTTTTTGTAGAAATATAAAAAAATATCACCCTTTTTAGAACTAAACAGAAGAAACTCCTATGGATAATATATGAACTCTTCAAGATATTCTGATGTGTTCTGATTTTACAGCAAAAAAGGTAACCCTCAGAATAAAAAGGCATAGCCTTCTATTACGTTCCAATGAATCGACTTCTTTTCGGTGGTGTTCTATTGTAAGGGTTTAGAAAGTAATTATTTCTGGGCTTTTTTGTTGTTCAAACAAGTAAAGACTCTGAAAGAAGTACTGTATGAATATTTCCTATTAATATCGTATAGGTTCATTTCTCTTTTGTTCAGCTGTATAGGAATTTCTGAAACGATTTTTTCACGATGTTAGATAACAGTCGTCGATAATATCTAATGGAAACTATGTCGAGTACAACCATATAGTCCTACAAGTCTTGAAATTTTTTTTTCATTAGGTATAGTTGAAACCTTGATCAAAATATAATGAGAAACTACCCAAGATTCTAATAAAAGACGTTGACACATTGTAACTATACGATTCTTTCAGAATTCCATCGTTTATTCCGAAAAAAAAAGTGATTCGATACAGATTGACGACTGGATTTTTTTGAATATCTAATATGGAAAAACTTCAGATTTTCTTGAGAAATATGCATGAAGAATGTTAATTATCGTGTATCGGAAGAATTTAATTACATAAAAATACACATCTTTTTGTTCGATAAAGTCCATTGTCATCCTTATTTTTTTTTCGCAAATCTCTTGAATAATACCATTGAAAATGTAGAGATTTAAGCGTATAGTATAGGCGAACATTTTATGTAAGAAAACATTCTTTAATATCGAAAAAATTCTTATCAAAAAATGCTGTCCGTCATAAGCAGCAGGTTTTTTTTTACTTTATGGCTTCATCTTCATTTTCTTTATATTGTGAGTTTTTTCACAATGTTCAAAGTACATTGTATGATTTGCTTTATCTTCGAAAAAAAATAATTCTTTGTTTGTTTGTAAATACTGAATGCATTATACTTTATATGCATTATCAAATCTATTGTAACTTAAACCTCTTGTTATAAACTTCCTTTCGAGTTTCTGAATATAAAGACACTATATAGTAGTAGAAAAAATTGAATGACTATATAAATATAACTGAAGGATTTAAATCTGAAGAGACAAAATATATAATGACGATCAATTGAATCAAAAAAAAAATGTTTATTTCAAATCTTTTTTCATACATCTGAAGTCCATTGTCTTATTCATACTTAGTTTTTTTCTTACTTTAAATAAATTTTATGATGTTGATGGAGTCTCGTTGTTTTGAATAAACTTGAATGAATGAAAACTACCAATCAACTATTATATATTTCGTAAAGTGAAAGAGAACAGAAGAAATATTTCTTTTTTTTTCTTCTTTGTCATCATTTTTATGTTTAGATTTCATCAATATATTGATACATAACAAATATACATAGTTTTGTTATTTTAATAACGAATAAAAAATTAACCGAAAGTTTTTTTTTTTCATTTTTCAATAAAGACACATGAAAGAATTTTTTTATTCTTTCATACTAATGAATTTCATATGATTAATGAAGACATAGAAGGGTAGAGACAATAGGCTTGCATCTTTTTTCATTTAAAATCTAACATTTGTACATAAGATAAAAGAGTGTATCGAAATGAAAAGTCTTTTCCGATGAAATTCTAAGAGAAAGATAATTCAAAAAAAGGTAGTTTAAATCTTTAGTTTTCTTTATTTGAGAAAAAAAAATGTTTCTTGCTTCGGAGCATTCTAATGTAGCAAAGAGATTCATAGCAATAACAACATTGTAGAACTGCATGAATTTACGCAAGATTTCCGTATTCACATGTATAAAATTCTAAGGTTAAACGAATCTCATCCATTAGTAAGAACAATAATTTGTTTTTAATTTTTCGTTTGAAAATGTTTCAGAGCCGTTCAGTTCAATAGCATTAAAATCAGAACTATTATCTATCCATTGACATAGTTCAATAGTATATTATAAGCTAGAGAATGCGATCGATGAAGCTTGCAACAGTCTATCATTGAATATTATTCAGGCATGTATTTATAAAACTCAAAAAATATATCTACACTTTTATTATGCATATATATCAAAGAAAACTTCTTCAGACTGTAAACTCAATATTTTAGATCAAAAACAGAATTAAGAGTCGTTTTGTTGTTGATAATAAGATATTTTCTCAATAGTCGGCTTACTATTGTCAGTCAAAATTGATAAGTCTATCATTGAAGTTTTTTCCTCTTAATACGTTCGATCCGTTCATCGAACAAATTGACTTCTTTGAAAAAAGAAAAGTCTAAATAATATTAATCATGAATAAATCCCTAATAATAGAACTAAGAAACAACTGTATACAAATTTTATACTTAAATTCATAAGAAAAATATAAAGCTAAAAAGCAAACGAAATATATATAGTTTTTTTTTAATAATAATATTACAAAAAATTTATTTATTTTCTTGATGTAATTTTTTGAATACATGAACTTCTTCTCGTGTTCCTAATCGATAACCATATATATCTGGCATCATTAATGGATCTGAACCATAGTAGCGAATTTTTCCAATATCACCGTCAGAATGATAATAGATACCAGGTGCTCGAAATAAATCATATAAATTCCATTCTATAGGCAATGTATTTTCATCCGGAATTGTTTGTTGTGAATCTTTCAAAATCTAAGTTATAAAAATCAATAAAATAAAATAAGTCAATTATAAAATCATTTCATACTTTAGAAAGTACTGTCGAGTCAATAGGTAGAAATACATTTTTAAGACGAAACGATGAAAAAAGACTTGTATCAGTATCTAAATGTGCACGACATATAATTAAAACTAGAGTTGTTGCTAATGCATCTCTTCTCGATGATTTTTCATTTGATGAAGCTTTAACAGTTTCACTATTAAGCGTCTTAATGGTAAAAGCAATAGCAAATGTAACAATTTTCTTAAATGTATCATTTTCATACGACGAAGATATTGGCTCTTTTGGAGAAAATACACGACTACCACTACTACAACAGAGCCATGATGAACCTGATGGTTGATTTACAGTAGGTTCATTATTGACAATATTATCATTATTATGTTTCAAACAAAGAAGTTGTGAACGATAACGTGTACATAAATGTCGAGCAACAAGTTGAGCAACATCTAATTGATCAGTCATATTACCAACATTTCCAATTGATTTCAATTTCATTTTTATAATATTATAATCTGTTTTTCGAAGTACTTTTGTACTGACGTTGTCATCACTATTTAACATTGATTCAATGTCAGATATAGATGTTTTATCTTCACTTAATAATTGTATGATTTTACTAACTCTAAACAAGGAGCATATTGTTAGTTTCAAGAATATTACGAGAACAATCATGAGATGATCATTGAGTATAAGAAGTACTCGATAAAAAAAAAATTCTTTTTTTGTGCTTTCAATGTATCAATATCTGAAATCATCTCTTGTAAAAGTTGTATTTGTTTTCATCTTAATGGTATATTTAAATTTTGTATAAATTACACTGAAGGATAGAGAATTAAAAACTGAATAAAATGAGCTATTTAAATATAATACAGTTTTGATTGACTTAAGTATTATACGATTAGCATGGATAAAAAATAATTCTTTGTATGGACTCAATTGAATTTTACATATATTATGCAAAACTTTTTATGCTCTACAAAGCCGTAAAAAAATATTCAAGAAAAAATGATATGTTCAAAGTGAGACAAAGTTTACATCTGTCTCTTACATAATGGTTTTTGCAATGAAAGAAAAAAAAACATTTTTTCGCAGTTTTCATTACCATGACACAACTAAATATGACATTGTCAACTTAGCGCTTAATTTTTATATACATGCATTACTAATGTAGTTTTATTGAGTATTAAGGACAATTTTTATCATAACATCAAAAAATAAATACTAACATTTTTTCTTTTATATCGTTAATATCAAAAGACAAGCCATTATTTGACATAAGTAGTCTTAACAATTTCATCACATTGAATTACTAAATCCATCTTACTAATTTGTCCGAGTCTACAAAAGATGCGCACGAAACAGAGATCGAATCGAACCGACTTTTATAGATTCGAGTTCGGTTCGGTTTATTTTCAGTTTCTGATAGGCGTAGTATTTTCCTGTAAGTTTATGTTAAACTAAAACTGTTGTCAGTATAAATTTAAATTGTTATGTAGAATAAATTTAAAATTGTTTTAGATTTATAGTTTTTGAGAATTATTTTCTAGAAATAATAAATTTTTGTGAATTAAAATTCAACAACCCAATCATCAACATATATAACTTCAAGAAAAATAGATCAGAAGTAAGGAGAGAATTGCTATTATACGTTAACATCCGATCATCACTATAGAAGATCCCGTAAGAAAACGGTCGCACTTCGTTCCTGTTATTTTCTAATGATAATAAAAACCTTGTATGGATACCTTTACTAGTAGACCTGAGAGACAAATGGTTTCTTTTGATTTCTATAGATAACTATACAAAATGAAACTTAAGTTAATTAAAATGGAGCTTAAAATATCTCTATATATAATGTTCAGTGTCGGTCTGACGTCTCTGTGCCCAAGTCAAAAGTCAAATAAAGCTATACGGGGAAGGCTATAAGTGTTGCTATATTGGGATACCCATAGACCCTCAAGGACTATTATATGAAGGTACCCTTGGATCCTCAAGTTCTATTGTATGGAGATACCCATAGGCCTCAAGAGCTGTTATATGAGGGTACCCATAGGTCTTCAAGGACTATAAGGCTATAAGGGGTAGGGAATAAGGATGTAAGGGTAAAGGGATAAGAGGCTAAGGCTACAGGGGCATAAGGGATAGAACCAAAAGAGTATGAGGTAAGGGTGCAGAGGATAAGTAAATGATGCTGCGTGGAATATAAGGGATGAAGAAATAACGGAATAAGGTTATAAGAGGTAATACCACAAGAGTATAAGGGTACAAGGGTGTAAGACTTTAAAGGTTTAAGGCTATAAGATCTCTCGATATATATAATGCGAACTATCTGATTGTCTATTACCGAATCAAGGCTAAAGAACAGATGTGAAACTTTACAGAAAAAAAGCATTTTTGCAGTATGCACGAGCTTTCGCTAGTTTCAAATATATTTAGATGTAATTTAAAATAAAATGAAATCTTTTACAATTTATTTCTTGACTTGATAAATTTTTCTAAATGTAAATTGATCGTCCACAATTTCTGATATAAGATGTTCGATCAAAGATCGTTTAGTAATTTCATACAACATCAGAATTTTGCAAAAAAAGAAATCCATAACTCAGTTAATCATTTTTCTTATGTACTTGTCCATATTTATTAGCTTTTCAAAAACTACTTAGGTCCGATTCAGTTTAACGTCACTTTTCAGGAAGTGGTTCAAGTTCGGTCTCTGGCACGAAACGGCAAATCAAAGTTTAGAAATAGAACGAACTGTTTCAAACTCACCACCCTCACTCACGTGCACACCCTCAAAATCGCCGTGCACATTTTTCGAAATCCCTAAAAATAAGTACAACTTTTACAAGATATTTTTTTGTGTTTTGTTCTCATAAACATATGATGATGAATATTGATGCATTGAATGTACAAAAAAAAATTTCTTTATAGAGTACCTATAATTCCTTTATTAAAACATAAAATTTATTACTTACTTATATGATGTATCTTCAACATTGTTGATAATATTGTCACGATCAAGATTTAATACAGCAATAGCTGCAAGTATATTTGATAGATCAATACGTAATTGTTCATAGAATATTAATTGATTTTTATAATGATCTTCAATATCATTTTGTAATGTTTCTTCATCAATATTTTGTTTTCTTCGATTAGTTTCCATATGAATTAATTGACTAATAGCATTTTGATCTAAATGTGGTTCAATTTTACCTGATTCCATTTTATCTTTAACATCTAAAAGATATGTTTTCCAATGATAAACAGCACCTTTATATTTAGATAAGACATTATAAAATTCAAAATGTACTTCATGTGCTACAACAAGATCATTCATTTTCTGATAACAAAGCGCTAAAAGTGCACGTGCTTGTGGATATAAATATTTCGTATCAGTTTCAATAGTAGTACCATATGCAAAAATAGCTTCTCTATAAAATTCTAATTTTGTTGTTAAATTTTTCTTTCGTGTAAGTAATCCATCATATGCTATAGCTAATTCTAAATAACTACGTGGTGATGATGAATCAGTATGTTTAATTTCTTTTCGTAATATTTTTATACGATTTGCAAGCATTGTAATTATAGCAAAATCTGTCATATTAAGTTTTATTCCATGTTTTCGATCATTTGCAGCATCATTAAGTTTACCGAGATGTTCATTAATAATTGCTCGTTGAAATAAAATATCACTTTGTTGAGGTGATAAATCATGTGCTCGATTTAATGTTTTTAAAGCATCTTTATACTGTTCTTTTTCTGTTTGTATGATGCCAAAATGATAATATGCTTGAGCATGATAAGGATGTAAACTAGTAGCTCGTGAAAGCCACTGAAATGCTTGTTCTTTATTATTTAGAACATATTCGCTAAGACCACATCGAAAACAAATATCTGCTTGTTGAGAAGGTTTACTACTGAGTGTCAAAGCTTTTTGTAAATCTTCAAGAGCTGCATTATGTCTATTTAATTCAGCTAAAACAATTCCGCGTTGAAATAAACCTTCAACATCATGATAACAGCCTACATTCGAAGCTCTTTCTAAATCTGCTACTGCCTTGTCAATCTCATTTTTCGATGTATAAACACTTGCTCGACAACATAAATAATATGGATTTTTATTATATGTTAATGTATTTGCTTCATTTATATCTTTCAGAGCGATATCGAGATCATACATAACTTGATATGTCAATCCTCGTGCTATTAGACCCTTATGATATGGCTCACGTAATGATTTACATCGATTTATATATTCAGTATAATCTGCGATAGCCTCGTCATATTTACCAATATTATGATAAGCTAATGCACGTTTATACCATAATTCTAAAGCAAATGGTGATTGTTCATCTTCAGATAATAATTCAAGACATTTAGTAAAATCAACAACTGCTTCTTGTGATTGTGCATAATGTTGAAGTTCAAGTCGAGAACAACCAGCAAGATAGAGTGAAGTTGTTGTATCTGGTTTAATTAAAGCAAATTGTTTGATTGCTTCTCTATAATTATATTTATCAGCAGCACGTATACCTGCTGCAAGTTTTTCTTGTTTGAAACTATTCAATGGAATAGCCTAGAATATAATTTATTCAGAAAAAAAAAAACATTAGTATATAACATAAAAAGAAAAAAAACTTTAAATAAAATTATTTTCAAAATTTTCAATATGTAATACGATCTTTATGGTAATTGTCTGTCACATCTGGAGGAAAGGAAGACCCTGGTTTCTATCGTAAACTTCAACTTTTCTTTTAGATCGTGTTTCACAAAAATTTATAGCTTAAAGACTTCAAAACTGAAGTCTCTAGTGTTTCCCCTTTTCGCTTCTATCTCATCTATAGTTACATGAATAATGCTCAAATCGTTATTACATTGAAAATTTTCTAGAAAATAAAAATAAAATCATCTTAAACAATAATCTTTATTACCCAGTATTGTCTAGGAAGGAGGTTACCCCGTCCTACTCCGAAAAATGTTGACTGAGGCTTTCTCTGGAACTGAACATTTTGGTGGGTTAATTTTCTTCGATTTTGGAGAAATACATTGGAGAACTTTTTTCTGAATTTGAAGAAAATTATTAGGCAATTTTCTCTAATTATTGAGATTTTTTTGAATGATAGCGACTAACTTAAGCTCGAAAAAAGACTGAGAAATCATCAATAGAAACAACAGAAAATTTTTTGACTCTCTCCTGCTTCGACCTCTTCACATCGTTTCTGGTACTGTCTATCATGGAACATTACTTTAGTATATTAGAAACATTGTTAAAAAGTGCAGTTTTTATTATCAATGCGGTTTCATACAGTCTATCAAAACAAATAAAAAAAAATGAGCATGGCTCGAAATTTTGAAGAGAGAAAGTCTATATATAGTAATCAAGAATTCACAAAACATGATTAAAGAAAATGACACATATACTTCTAATCAATTTTTTTTGTTTCATTCTGTTTTGTATTGCAGATTATGTTATGATATCAAAACTTTTAACCTAAACCTTGAACATTTCAATGTTAGTAAAAAATTAGAACAGAATCACTTCCACGTAAAATACTAAAAAAAGAAACAGCTAGTATTTCTAGATTTTGATTATCAAATGTTGATTTTCATTTCAAATAAGCATGATTTTCTGAATCAGCATGCAAAAATACGTCGAAAATTCTATATTACATCGAAAAATATTTCTAGTAAAAATTTTCGTTCTACTCTCCCTCAGCTTTTTATTCATCAAAATTTTAGGCTGTACCTCTCTATAGGTAAAATTTTCAATAAAAAAAAAAAGCAACTTTTGATAATCAAAATCTAGAATCATTAGCTTTTTTTAATGGGTATTTTATGTGGAAATGATCTTGTTCTAAAAATGATAATTTATTTTTTTACTGCAAAGAAGTATAATCCATGGAAAAGACATCACATCCTCTTTCTTGTTATAGAATATTTTATTTTGTACATGTCAAAACTATGTACATACTTTTTCATCATCGACTCCAGATGAATGTATAGAAGTATTTGCCGCTGTTGATGCACTTTTTCGATTTGGAAGAGATGCACCATTTAGTGATCGATTGCTCGCCGTGTGTCGTATAGCCATATTTGGCAACACGTAAATATTTCTTTGTTACAATTAAGTTTGCACTCCTTTAAACTATTTATGATTTGTTTGAGACTGTAACTATGTGTTGGCTTTTTTTTTTGTCACTTAACAATGCAATAATAAAAGAGAGAACAGAACGATTCGTTTTGTATATATACATATGTATTCAATGATTCGATCATATGAAAAAACAAAAAGAAAAAATTGAAGAATAAACAAAAAGTAGTTGTCTGTGTTTCAGTTGTTTTGTCCTTCATCGTAACTTTCACATGGTAGCAAATAGATGTTAACGATTATCAAATAAACTCCTGTTTTTTTTTTCTTGTTTAGTACATAGTATTTAACAAATCTAAAACATAATTTTCGAGTAAAATATTAGAAGAACAAAAAAAAAAGAATAGATGAGATGTTATCTATTGAAATGGTTGATTTAAAGAATCAAATTGATAAGTAATTGAATTTTTGTACAATTTATCATTCATATCAAGATAAATTTCATTATAATCTGTATAGTAAGTAAATGCACAATATTTTAAGTTGAAAATATATGTCATTGATCAATAATTTAAATTTGTTTACTTAATCGAGAGAGATATACAAAAAACATATTCTTCATTATTTTCATGTGATCGTCGAAACTCTTACAAATGAAAATAAATGAACTGAGAAATATTCAAAATCATTCACTTAGAGTCCAAGGATAATTTCGTCAGTTCATTTAATTTAATTTCAATGAGTTGAAGTGATTCAAGACGATCAATTCAATAAATTAATTATTCTCAAATATTAAAATTAAAATTTTTTTGATTTTTAGTTGGCTCTTCATTGCTAGTTAATACTTTTATTAAATCCAATTTTCGAAAAAACTTGTTCTGTGATTATTCTTTGTATACAAAATTATGCGAATGATAATTTCTAAAGATGCTGAGAGCATGGATCATTGATCTCTAGTACTGCGAGTTTTCAATCATTTTAGTTGTAGAAAAAAATTCTTGATACATACACTAAGGTTTGTTTTGTGTTTTTCTTAAAATTAATTTTTGAACAAACAAAAAAATGAAGTTTTCTTTCCTTTTCTCCTATTTTTGCTCATCAATTCTCAAAAAAACACTCACTCCCAAGTCTGATCAATTTTAGCAAAAATCTTTCAATTAGTCTCCTGATTAATAATCGTTCCTCCTCTAATTCGGATGAACTTAGGACGTTCCTGCAATGTCTTGACGTCGAGCATTATCATAAAGTCATTTTATATCTTTTGCATCTGAATCTATAGTTTTACTTTATCTACAGTACATATATAAACAGAATCATTTGATTTAAAGAATATAGAAAACAAAATTTTTTGATTCAAATCTACTTCGCCATACAGTAATCGTTGATGATTCATTTTCACTAATTCAGTTTGTATTCGTTGACTTACACCCAACATGATGTAACTTTTCTCATCTTTGGACAACTAACGTATATATATATACATACGACTTCTTATGACATATATACGGAATTTTATACGCTCTGAGTTCTTATGGAATGTTTGAGTGTGGTGAATAGTAAGCGAATGATTAAGCAAAATTAAAAACGAATATTATGTACGACTCTCAACTGTACCAATCATATCAAAATGGAATATTTTTTCTTTTTCATTTTGTTCATTATATATTTCATTTTTTAATAAATATTGCAATTCAAGATTAGATTTGAAAAGCTGTCGTTATCGACTTTTTTTTTTTTGTAGATAATAAGTTTAAATAAAATCAAAGATTTATTTCATTTTTATAAGAAGCAAGATGTGTTGAAAATAAAATTCATGTAAATAATGAATAATATATATAAATAGATAGGAATACATCTACTTATATGTGTCTATCTGAGAAATGTTTTAGAAATTGTTAACTTCTCTATATTTTGATTATACCTCTTTTAATATTCGTTAATTCACATTTTCAAAAAAAATTTATCTTTTTTATTTTCGAACGTATATTACGTGTTTTTCGTTTTTTACTGTAGATAACATCAATGACTCTTGCGGTCATGCTTCAATTGCTTAATAAAAATATCTTTTGAATTGATATATTTTTTAAAATTGATAGAAGTAGAAAATACTTCTAAAAATTTCAATTTAGACTATTCAATAGCTAATGTTTATTAACGATGATAGAAAAAAACATTATAGGTCGATATATGTTGTTTTACAACATTCTATTAATTTAACATTGGGGATCGTTTTCTATCAAGGAACACCGTACTACATCGAATAAATCCAGATTATTCTTTCAGTAATACTAAAGGATGAAAATAAGATTTTCGAAAAAAGATTTCAGTAGAGTGGTGCACAATTCTTATAAATCAATCTGTTAATGTAATAATGATGTCAGAACTACTATCATCGATAAGAAACTTTAGCTATCAGATAGTTTAGATTGAAATTCTAAACTATTTAATTTTTAGAGATATTTTCTAGTTCAATCAATTGCAAAAAAAAAGGCAAAATCGAAAGACATTCTTATTTTAAACAATTGAAACATGAACTCAAAACATTTCGAGAACAATGATAGATGTTGTTTTATATTGATAATAAATTAGAGAATTAAATGGTAAAATTTTTGAAAAAGAAAATCTAAATCAATAAATATTAAAATAAACATCATTAAAATGTAGAAAGATCCATTAGTCTTAAAATAGCCATGTATTTTTCTATGTCTTATTTTTATTTCAATCTGATCATATATTTACTAATGATCTTCAATTAGAAATTTGACAGAAACCTATCAATAGATGTGTATATACTGTAACATAGTAATGGATGTTTTTTTTTCTT